>JARHVA010007918.1:30000-347500 GCA_037957365.1 Torreya grandis | reverse complement strand
TCTAATAATGAAAATTATTCTTGATAAGAGACCTATTTTTTTTTACTGTGAATTTCACTCAGAATATTAATACTTCATTATTAATTGATAATACTACTTAGCAATTCTTGGCCTCCAATTTAGGTACTACACTTTTATCTATCACCTCATATTCTATTAAGTAGCATATTATCTCTCCACTCTAATATTTTCCCCATGTTTCCTCTTACCCTCATATATGATATTGACCATTGGTTCCTCCTCCACCTCCATCTCATATTTTATCTACTCAACAAGTTGTTGCTTTCGAAAAACCTATTAAAATTGGGTTAAATATAGTATTACCATTGCATCCAAATTCATCATTTTCATATTTTATATCTATAAGTTCTCAATTGATAACATCTCAAGGGGATACATCTACTTCATGGGAGCAAAAACTAGTAAGCAAGAATAAAACATCTATTAATCTTGTATAAATTAATTTAAATATTATTGTCAACCTCTTCCAAGGTCATCCAAAGAAGACAAATTATAAAAAAGCTTTAAGTTTGATTATTTATTCTTAAGGAGCTTAGTCTATGTACATTTATGAACATATTTTGGATAAAAACAAATATGAGATGACATTGGCTAACTATAACTCTAGAAAGATAGTTCTTCAAGAGTCCACCCATAAAGGCAATATTTATAGTTTAAAATGACTACAATAATTTCATCTAGATGATAGAGGAAGGAATTAAAAATAATAAAAATTGGAATAAAATGTACTTATTCTTTCAACATACATAAAACATATTTTTAATGTAGGAAAAACTTCCCAAAAATTAATCATTGGACCTACACCAACTACTCCTTCAATTGCACTAGCATTAACTTGTATAGTAGAAATTTATAAATAAATGTTTTTAAAAATATTAACATATCGAAAACATGTTAAGGTTATGTAATATTGACAAGATAAATTATTTATTGATGGAATTAAATTTATTGATGATAACTAGAAAGATTATGATTATTCTACATAAAAGAATATTGGTGAAGAGATTTCACTAGTCGAGGGGAAAAAATTACATATGGAAAGGTTTTATTAGAGACTTGAAGGAAATGGATACTATGGATAAAAATTTATTCATATTTTAAGTTTTTATTTTAATTTAAAAAAATTATTCACTAATATGGGATCATTGTGTAAATTAGAAGATTTGTCCTCTCGAAGAAACATTGTGATAAAATGAAGTATAAGGTTCATATGAATATGTGGGGCATTCATTTTGAATTTTTGAGTTAAGATAAAAAAAAATAAGATAAAAATATCGAGTTTAAGGAATAATTCCATAAGATGGTAAAAGAATAACTATTTAGGGTAGATACATTTAACAAAGAAGCCATGAATAAGCTAAGAAATATATAGTTCATTCTTAAAGATCTCAATAAGAGCATGCAATTTATTTTCAAATGGATTGAATAACTAATTAATGCATCTTATGCTTGGATTACCCATTTGATGCACATTGGTGTCTATGTATGAGAAGGAATCATGCAAGTTGTTTAGAAATTCATAATACATAGAATCAAGTCTTACCATATAAAAGAATTAAATCAATCTATATCCATAGACTAGGGTTACATGAAACAAAATAATACTTTTATTTTTATCCATTCTACATATTTTTATTCCTCTAACTTTTCTATTTCTTTGTTGTACTTTTTGTAAATGACTTCAAAGGTTTACGTTTAATTTTTTCAAAGTCATAACAAAAAAATTAGATGTAAAATATAAAATATATCTATAAAATAATTATGAGGTAGTTATAAAACATTAATGATGTACTTTTAAAATGGTTATAAGGTGGTTATGTCACCTAAAACTATAAAGATTAAACTCATTTATTTGAACAATAACTTTTGACACCAAAATTTATTTTGTACAAACTATAGAGAAAGAAGATAGCTTTGTATAACTCCAAAGAATCAATAAAAACTATTTTTTCAGTGACTTTATGTCAAAAAATCTTATGGATGAATGGTATGCATGTGTATGTCATTTTATTTTGATTCTTAATCTTTCCATTTGTGAAAATGTTGATGTTATATTGTAAGCAAATAAATAATACTTCTATTTCTATCCATTCTACATAATTTTATCGCTCTTAACTTTTCTATTTCTTCATTGCATTTTTGTAAATGATGTTAAAGGTTTACGTTTCATTTTTTTAAAGTCATAACAAAAAAAGTAGATCTGAAATAGAAAATATATCTCTAAAATAATTATTAGGTAGTTATAAAATATTAATGATTTACTTGTAAAATGGTTATAAGGTGGTTATGTAACCTGAACCTATAAATATGAAACTCGCTCATTGTAACAATAAATTTTGACACTAGAAGTTATTCTGTACAAACTATAGAGAAAGAATATATTTTTGTATAACTCCAAAGAATCAATACAAAATATTTTTGTAGTGACTTTATGTCACAAAATCTTATGGATGAATGGTATGCATGTGTATATAATTTTAATTTGATTCTCAATATTTTCATTTGTATTTTGTTGTTAGATTGGAATAAAATAAATAATACTTCTATTTCTATCCATTCTACATAATTTTATCCCTTTAACTTTTTTATTTCTGTGTTGCACTTTTTATAAATGACTTCAACGGTTTATGTTTCATTTTTTCAAATTCATAACAAAAATGTAAATGTAAAATAGAAAGTATATCTATACAATAATTATGAGGTAGTTATAAAATATTGATGATGTACTTATAAAATGGTTGTAAGGTATTTATGTCACATAAACCTATAAATATGAAATTCACTCACTATAACACTAACTTTTGACACCAAAAGTTATTTTGTCCAAACTATAGAGAAAGAAGATATCTCTGTACAACTCCAAAGAATCAATACAAATACTTTTTCAGTGACTTTATGTCACACAATATTAAGGATAATGGTATTCTTGTGTATGTCATTTTAGTTTGATTCTTAATCTTCCCATTTGTGAAAATTTTATTGTTAGATTGTAAGAAATTGAGATTCTTGGCTTAGAAGTTCACTAAAATCAATGTAAGGAATTTCAAAATAGAGAAATATTGGTGAAGTTGGAAATAAATTTTATATTTATTTTCATAATGAAAATTTTTTGTATGTTTTTCCTATCCTTCAATCTCCCTAGTGTATTCATTTCACTCTTATGACTAAAATATATATTTCCCACTTCATTTGGATGATAAAGATTTCTATCACTTAAAACATACAATCCTACATGGTTATGGATATTTTCTATTTTTAACTTTCTCAAACTATTTTATTCTCCATTAATTTTTAATTTTTTCCTTTTACGTCCTAAATCTTCCTTCTTTTCTTTCATATCTCAGTTCTACTACTTTCTTGTACTTTGAGGTTAAAAGCATGAAAACCCCCAAATAATTTTTTTTTACTATAAACAATTTGTGTTTAAAAATTATCTTTAATTTCAATAAAATTATATCTATGTGGTAATAGGAGAGGTGCTTTCCCCACGTTTTTGACCAAAAGTCCGTAATTTTTCCCTTTGACAAAATTGTCAGCCACCAAGTAGAAAAAAACATTTTTATGTTAGAGTATAGGTTTCAAATATTAAATGTAATTTGAGAATTAGATCCATTAGAGATATTGTTGCATTGATATATATTATGGGGGGATATGACATGGATATACACTCACTTTAAGAACAATTAAGTATATATTCTTACGCACTTGGAGACATATATAAAAATAGTTACAAAAACAAAAAATACATTTTTATGTATAGTTGAGAATATAGATGATAAATATTACATATAATTTGAAATAGATTAAAGGATAATGACATTGGTTCATACACATATATACATTTTTATGAGATAATTTTCTTAACCTCTCAGACTATGCTAACTTCAGGAGAATTGTCCTTAATTTTTTAAGATAGGTATACACTAGGTAAATAGGTCCATTTCCATATACCTATCCACCAAATGTGACATTATCCTCACACCATTAAAATCTAGTTTCCAAAATTAAAAACATTCATTTGGGTCATCCCACACATTTATAAAGTTAGATAAAGTAAATTTTCAAATGGTTTCACTATAAATACAAATCAAGGGTCATTTATTATTCCTAGCTTGGCACTATATATTGAACACTTATACACTATTACATGATAAAATCTTTCCTATTATTCCCAAATTGAAAAAATCACTAGAAGTAGTTTAAAACTAGGTCAAGAGCTAAAATTTCTATATATCAAATTAAAATGTATAGCTACATACATATAGTTAATGATCAAAATTGTATAATCAAACTATGTGGGAGAAATATATATGGATTTATTCCATCCTCAAAATTTTTAGATATTTAGGTAATGGTCAATAATAAAAGGGGGTGATTTAGGCTAGCTCAACCCATTACAATTCCCATCTCTTTTTGTAGATTTCTAGCTCTCAAAAGTACCCCCAAGGTTTCATTATGCAAAGAGAAGGAAAAACATTTTTTTTTTTACATATACGAGATCACATTATCTCATCCCTCTTATCGAACATAGGTAAAATTGTCATAACAATCATAGTTTTGTCAAAAATAAAGTGAAAAATTACACAATAAAAAAACATGACTTAATTATGTTAGTGTCCATGAAGCATGGACCATTACAAACATAGTCAAAAACATTATTTCTTATCCTGATCTTTCATTGTCCTATATTTTATTGATTTTTGATATTAGATATCAGTTATATTCAATCGTAAATAATAAATAGTTAAGTATCTTATTGTTATTTTTACTTACTACTTTTGCCTAAGCTTCTTATCCATTTAAATTTATATCAATTATGATTTACATTTATATTTATGATTATATTTCATATATTAAAATATTAATAGATCTATCAAGTTTTGTACCTATTACATAACCATTTCATTTTTAAATAAAAAATAGGGTAAAACACATCTATACTCTAGATAAACTACATTATTTACACATAGATGGTTATAATTGATGAATTAATATGATAGTGACATATATTATTTCAACAAAAAAAAGAATCAAATAGTTGATGCTTTAAGTTGATAAATGTAATTTGTTGTGTTATCTCAATTAAGGTCATATTTAAATGAGTTAGTGTTAGAACAATACCTTAATAATGATATTTTATAGAAATTTTAGCTTGGAGCCAAGTTTTCCTATGTCAAATAAGTATTTTGAATATTTTGTAGACTCAAGTAGTCTTCTAAAATTTTAAGTAAATATGTACCACCTTATATCAATATATTAAATCAAAAACTATATGAAGTACACCTGGATCCTCATTTTTCACATCTTTTGGTCACCAAGATGACCCATGAAATTAAAATATTATACATTTTTATATGGATATAACAATATGTGGAACACTTTGTGGAAAAGTGTTTTTAGTGAAAAAGAGTAAAATAATAATATTATCACACTAGAGGACAATTTTATCCTCACAATGTTCTAGAGAAAAAATGGGCAATCATCTCCATGTAATTTTTTTTAGTGGCCAAACTCATGTAAAAAGGATGATAGGATCTTTTTAGTAGTTGATAAACTAATTGAGTTATCCCTATTCATTTATAAAAAAACATATAAATCATTCTCATGTCTATCTATCAATGTTTTTGAATGAATTTTTTTGCGTCTTCATGGTAGCCTAAAGTAACAATTTTAAATAGATATAATGTTTTCTTGTCACTATTTCAAAAAACTTAACAATAGCCTTTAGTAAAGGAATAAATTGTATTTAATTTTACCATCCTAAAACATATATATAGATAAATGTGTGTAACCAAATGATCAAAGAATTTTAAAATGTATGTCATGGATAAAAAATGTAAGTGGGAGGATTTTCAAAATTTGGTAAAATAAATGTATAAATATAGGTATAATTCTACTAAACATGACTCCCTTAGAGTATATTTATGGTTTTAAGAGTAATATTTTCTTTAGTTGGGACGTTTTTGAAAAAAAACTAATATATTGGACTAAATTTTTGTATGAATATGGTGTTTAGGTAATTATCATTAGGCAAAGTCTTAAGGAGGACTATAATAAATAGAAAAGTTAAGCAGATTTGAAAAGGTCACCTAGGGAGTTCCATATAGGAGGCATAATGTTACTTTTAGTTCATCAACATAAAATATATATTAAGTTTATAAAATATTCCAACATTTATCCTCAAATTTAGGGTCATTTGATATTTTAGAGTAGTGGATTATAGATCAAATCTTTTTCTTTCTCTCTCATAGATTCATAATGTATTTCATATTATATTGTTTATAAAATATGTTTCTATTGACACTCATAATTTGAAATGGAAAATAATTTAGGTGTCAAATATACAAAAAAAAAGCATGAATGAGTGTAGATCCTAGATTAAAACAACATTCAGTTACATGAAATAAATGCTTAATATATATTGGTTTAGTAGGACCAATATAATGACTATATTTCTACCTTTCAATATTAGGTTGTCTTCCATAGTAATTACCCTTCCTTATTTTGATAATAACTAGGACAATACCTTGTTAAGTAGGGATAATGTGACATCCTCATTTTCACATCCCTTGGATATATTTAAATAAGTGAAAATATACATTGATTTAATTAAATAAACTAGGTAAGCATTTCATGTGATAAATTTATTTTGATACATTTGAGAGTAGCATGAGGAAACCATACTTACTATCATGATATATTTTAGCTATATTATGATTATTATCTACTAATTAATGTTTATTCATGACTTTATCATGTTGGTTTCATTTATATATTATTAGTAAGGTTATTTCCACATTGGCTATAGGTATTTGATCAAGACGAGAATGTTTTAAGACTAAATAGGCATACACCTTTATGATTTCACATCATGAGTAGGTAGTGACAAGATATGAGATAAAGAAGCATAAAAATTAAAATGGTCTAGTTGGTGTGGTAATATGGGTTTCAGAAGGTTTTATTTATTATTTTCATACTTTAAATTTGGATTCCCTTTCTCATTTTTATTTTGACATTTTCCTTGTTCACTTTCTTACTCATTACTTTATCACAATTTTCATACTATTATCACTTCATGTTTGGCCATATTGGCTTGATATCACACATTAATGGGGAAAATAAAGAGTTTTAATACACTTCCATGTTATATATTTGGAATTGATCTTATAGTTGTATTAGTCCTTGCTATGATGAAATCCATGTGTGTTTATCACTATTTGAATTTTAATAGTAGAACTTGGGTTTCACTTGTGTGTAAAAGACTTGGGTATTCTCACATGACATAGAGGGTTACATTTTTTAACCATGAACTTTTTTTAGAAATGGATTTTTTATTAGCTCACTTGAATTTATGTTTCAATATAAGGGATCTTGGGCATATGTTTTCTATAATTATTACCATAAAGTTATTAAATATATATTTAAGGGTTGGTACATATATAATTCACATTAGGCATGTGCATAATTTATTTTTCATTTTTTTGAGGATAAGATTATTTTATTTTGACCTAAGGAATTATGGTTGTTTCAATACAACCATGTGATAAGAGTAAAATATAGAAATTATTATGATTTCATGTCAATTTCAGATTGTTTATTGATTGCAATAAGATCAAGGGATAAATGAGACCCTGCATGAGAATATTTGGGTTTCAATTATGCCATGAATGGAATTATGAGTGAAGTTTTTATTTTATCCATAATGTAAATTCATGTTTTAATCTCACATGTAGAATTTTAGATTAGACAACATGTTTTATTTTTGTATTTCATTAGTCCTTTAATATCTTGAGGAAAATATGGGTATATAATTTTTTTTGAATGCAAGGGAAATATAACACCCTATAGGCATGTCTAGGTGTAATAGCATACATGGGAAAGAAATAATGAAAATGGAAGGATTGGAAGAGAAATATATATCGAATTCTCTATACTTATTACATTTGAATTGGTAAGGGACTACAAAACACTATCAGTTAAGTGAATTTTAGGATTGAATCCTATAATGTTTCTTTATCATTGTATATTTATGGAACTAAAATTCATTAATTAATAAAAATAAAAAATAAAACAAATTTTATCAATAAATGGGGATTAGAATTTATAATTAATTATATATTGTTTAAGATTTTTTTAATGTTATTGGAATTTGGGGTTGACTATGAATTTTTGGATAATGCTCAAGGCATAAGGGACTCAAAAAAGTCATGCTTGAGGCACTAAACCATAAAAATGGTTCATAAAAACTTAGTGATTATTCTTCATGTACATTAGTAAGGGTCAAGTTAAAATCATTAAAACTTTTGCATAATTCATTCCATGCATGGCTATGGGATATGGACTTTGGTCACCATTGGTAAGCTTCCAAATTTTAAATATCTTGTGTATACTTATAGTGATAAAATTTTTAGTTATGTTGTTACCTTATAATGTTTATAAATTTTAATATTTCTTGTAAAAATTATATAACTTTAATATATTATAACTATTAATACTTAAACATTTATATTAGAAGAGAATTCAAAATAAGTGATCCTAAGAATGTTTTTTGTGAAATTAAGGGAGATTTTGTAAACTTTCAAAATTATTCCAAGGGACAATTTAAATATCTAAGGTTATTAGAAACTAGTACCTCCTCTTAGTTATAATAATCCATTCACATGTGATGATAAAATACCATTTCCTTGATGAGGGATGATTTGATTATGTTAGATTTATGGAAAATATCACTACAAAAAGGATTTTATAGAGCTCATTGTTGATCAATGAATTGAACATCAGATATTTTTAATTTTAAAAAAATAATATGTTTATATGTAATATATTCCAATTGAAACCAAATAGATAATTTATTACTTTGATTTATTTATTTTTAGTAGATTATAGACAATCATATAGTTTTGTATGTGATTTATTAGCTTATAAATGTTGTGTCCTATCTATGAGATTGTGAGAACACTTGAATTAATATTTATAAATGGTGTTTTACCCTAAATTTGCATTAATTTAAGAATTAACCATAATTAAAATAAATTTGATAGATTAAAGTAGAATGTTATAAATCACAATTCTATAATAAAAACTAAAATAAATTATTTAAAGAAGGATAATTATACAAATGAATGTTTAAGTTAGTTGTTACTATCTAATTGTTGACTGACATAGAGTATAAATAGGAAAATAGTGACCATATCTACAACTATTCATAAGATAGAGATGAGACTGTATAGATTTAGGAAGGGTATAAAAGGAAAATATCAACTCCCACTACTTTCCATGTTATGTGACTATATATTTCTATATAAAATTATAAATTAGGGAATGGTCAATTGTGTCAGTTGAATTTAGGTATGTATACACATATTTGACTTTAAGAGGCATGCATTAAACCTACCTATAAATTTTGAAATGTTTAAACTCTAAAAGTGATTTCAATATTGAAATACTTATAAATATAAAAATATGGAGTGTAATTGGGATGAATTGACCTAAATAACATTTATGATGATTAAAAGATACCTATGTATCCAATAATCTAATGAGGGAATCAATACCACATAGTTCTTCCACCTAGAGTGATTTATGAAATTTTACTCCATTGATTATATGCATGCATCTATAAGTATATTGAATACTTGATACTGATTTATTTATGGATGAATAAAATAAATTTGTGATTTGGATGAGGAATATTTGAAATTCTTAGAATGAAAATTGGGAAGATTAAGGAACTTTTAATTAGTGTGCAATTGTGTAAATATTATTAAGTGAAATAATAAGTGACTTGACTATGACTTTATAACAATTAAAAATGGGAAAACACAGACTAGGAAGCCTAAAAATAAGAAATATATGGTAATGGAGGGTTTAATTTCAAAATTTAACCTTTAGAGGGATTAATACATAAATGTACCATATGAATAATAATGCATCCCACTATTGTCCCTATTGGACATTGTTATCCCTTACAGAAACATGTTAAATTCTAGATATAGTTTTAGAAATATAGATACCTGAGGGCATTTTTAGTAATCATAACACTTATGTAGGTGATAAATAATTGGTTTGGAATAAAAATATGTCCTTATAGATGGTAGGATAAGATGAAGAGGAAATATAGGTACTAATTAAGGATAAAAGGGGTAGAACTAACATGATTCAATATTCATGACTAGATTTAGGTTACTACATCCCCCCATAGTATAGAAATGGAATCACAAGATTAAAGGAAACATTTAGCTTAGTGTGTAATACACCCATTGTGTTTAATATAGTAATCGAATCATGTAAATCACCATATACTTTAGCAACCCCTAAAAAAAACATGAAGTATTTGTTTTGCTCTTTGAAAACTAAAATTTGAAAAGCTTGAATCCTGAAATTTGAAACTATTTTAATAATTATATTTAAGTGAGTTTTAAATAATTAAAGGGATGAATACACCCTATATATGTGAAACCAATGTTTCTTTTGTGACTTTTCTAGGATATGGTGGTTCCTTGAAGCATTAGATAACTTGTGTTTACCATGAATCAGTTGGGGATGATTGGTTCCTTAGATTAACCAATAGAGAATTTGAGGGTGATCAAGATCCAAATTGAGTTGCACTTGTAGAATATAAATAATAACCATGGAGGGACACAATAACCTCAATTTAACCCAATTGATATTTTAAACCTTGATATCTGAAATGCATTAAAATCTAAAATGGATTCATAGCCATAATGCTAGAGGCAAGTAAACCTCTAACTTATGCATTATACACTTAAATCGAATAAAAAAATATATATGTATTTTGGAATCAATTGCAACTCTTTTATTGACTTCATGATCAAAATAAAATGGATTACATATTTTCTCCTACCATGTTAGTAATCTAGAATATAGTATTTTAAATTTTGAAAAATAGTATAGTGTGCATGAATTTGTATTATTCCCCCATTATAATTGTAGAGAATATAATTGTTTGTATATTCTAGTTGTAAATTATATTTTATACTTATACATAAACATGTATTATTCCATCAAAATTTTAGTTCATAAACTTAGATTTTAGACCATTTATAACTACTGATATTGTATTTTGTGTCAAAATTTAATTTTAATCTTGAAAAGGCTTCTCTCATGGATAAGAATCTCATTAAAATTATCCCCTTTTGAGTTCAAGATATTTATATTTAAAGTCACTCATCTCAAAAATAAATGTTAACTACAACATGTGTAGAAATATATAATAATTGAAAATTATAGCATATGTGAAAATTATGTAAGCATAGTAGTGTTTACATCATTTTATTTCTATATGTAACATATGAGGTAAGGTTTATAGAAATATTTAAACAAATATCATAGTAATAAAATTTATAACTAATATATTATGTGTTATTAGTGCATGATACAGATCATGGATATCATAAAACATAACAAGATCAAAAATCACATAATCACAATGATATAAATGTCAAATAGTAAGTCCAAGGGTTTTATACAAGGCACATATTAAATTTTTGGAAGGTATAAATTTCACATATAAGGGACATGCTCAAATGTCACACACAACATATGTCTAATGACCAATAATAAAATGTAAATTTTCACATTCTATACATACCAAACTATATTTCACATATATGATTAAAAATTTTCACACAAGTACCAATGGCAACACACAATAGACATATAAGCTATAATTTATTATGTAAAAGTAAAATAATAAAAGGATCATAAAACTCTAAATGTAGATTAACCCATGCACATGTAATGTAATGTGATATATAAATGTTAGTAAGACATTTATAAATAGTAAAGATCTTAAAAATATAGGATCCATGGAATGATAACACTTGTACATACTATCACCTATGGATAAGATGCCCCTAGTTTAACAAGGCTGCTGAGTATAGACAAGTCCAAAATATTTATCCCTATAATTTTTTTTACTTGTTACATAACAATCATGAATAATAATTAAATATGTGTGATAATAAATTAATGTTCTATGTAATAATTAAGAAATAAACAAAATATTAAAAAATGTAAATATATGTCTAATCATGCCCATGTCATAATTTTATATTTATTAGAATATTTTTAATGTTTATGTGTTTTGAATTTATTTATTTTTATATTTTTGAAATTTAAAACTAGAAACATTATTTATTGATAATAAAGGATTCAAAATTATAATAAGTGAATAATTTCTAGAAAAATTGAGACATTTATAAATGTGAGACATACACAAGGAATGATTGTATGGCCATGTATGGGAAAGACACTCATATTGTATATAATTTTAACATTATGAAATATATAGTATATTTGAAAATATATGTAGATGACTAATTGTGCATCCTCAATTCATAAAATGTATACTTTTTTAAGTATGTTTCATGTGTGCACAATATAGCATCAAAAATTAAATGTTTCTCATGGGAAACAACTATTTTCATATTGAAACTAGGTGAAATATATAAGAATTTGAATTATTAAAGTTATGTGTGTTGAAGCCATGATTTTTGGGTGAACACTGGCACATGACAAAATCAAACAATTAGGAAAGTAGTATAAATTAACTATGTCTTGCACTATTTGATTCTTTCCTTTATATAAAATGATAATTTATAAACGTAGACTATGAAAATAAATAATTAAATGTTAAATTATGGTAATTTTGGTCATTTTTTTAAATTTTTCAAATATGGAAATTGAAAAATAAGAGCTAATATGCCAAAAATTTAATAATATCCAAGGGATTAGAAGATTTTATTAAACAATTATATATGTAAGAAATGGAAGAATAAGATGTAATAGACAAGATGCTATGTATAATCATATTTTAAATGTTTTAAGTTATTTGAATGTTTTTTAAAAGTTTAAACTATTTTGTAATGAAAAAAACTAACCAATGATCCCATTTAAATAAGAATCCAAATGTTTTATGATAAGTGGTAAATGTATTATTTTATTTAAATGAAATTTATCATATGTACATATATCAAAATCTGAAAAAATATCATTTTTATTAAGAAATCTATCTAGATAACCACTTGTGTAATCCTTTATCAGAGAAGTAATTCTAGGAGATGAAAAATGATGTTAATATGAATGAATACTAGTGAAATATTATGTGACATGTTTATATATATGATTTACTAATTTAGGAGACATTACATTTGGTTGTACTTTTTGGTAATTAGAAGCCTTTTATTGATATATTTTCTTTTGGATTGGTTGATTTTGAACCCTTTGCACATTTTTCTTAATTAGTTGACTAGAAACATTTTGAAAAGGTTCAATGATTGTAAACATGATTTTTTTTCCATATATTTATCATTGAACTCTAGTAGTGGATTGGGTGGAGGAGTTGTCATAGATTATAGATGTTTCTCATATATGATTCCTAATATTTTGACAACTTGATTACAATTAATATATTTCAAAAATATATGTACCATAAAGGACACAGAATAGATATTTTATAAGCAAGGACATCCTAGTATCATATCAAACACACCATTTTATGTTAAAACTATAAATTGAGTATTTACTATAGTAGGGCCCACTTGAATAGGTAAACAATGTGTCCTAAAGTGATTCTTTATTTTCCATTGAATTTGTGAACACTTTTAGAATTTAATTATATCTCATATTGTCTGTAACCCAATGAATTAAATAATGTCATTGTGTATACATTTTCACTTGGTCCATTATCAACTACACACTATTAATAGGTTGTTGATCAATATAAGATTGAATACATAAAACGTGAAAATCAAAGTCATCATCCACTATCTCACTATCATCAAAAGTACCCATAGGATGTGGTTGAATATTTTGACTTATTATATGAATTATTACATATAACTTATGATCATATGACTTAGGAGGTGGAAAACCATTTTAATTCTAATACATAATTAAATTATCCTTCTCAAAATCATGATTAGGAAATGGTTCACTAAAAATATTCAATTTAGAATTTTCACTATGTTGAGTTGTAATTTATACATTAAGAGTGATAAGCTACATAAAATTATTGTCAATTATACCCTAAATAATATATTTAATCTTGAAACATCTATTAGTAGAATGACCATTCCATCTATGGCAATCACAATATGCATTTTTATCCAAATATTTCCTTGAGGTTTTCTCACATAAATTTCAAATGTTGGTGGAAAAATAATGATATTTCATTCAATTATATTTTTCATTAATTTATGAGGTGGTCGTGGTAATATTTAGAATTACTTTCTTGGTTGATCTGATAAAATAATATTATTATAAGGTTGATAAATAACATTAACTATGATTTTTACATATACATTAGTATCTATTTGCTTAGCTTTGTAAGATGGTTTAATTTGAAACATTATTGTAGAAGTTGAAGTAGATGTAGGTGCATAATTAATTTTGTTCAAATCAATAATATTGACACCTATTTATCTATTATATGACAAAACTCTTCAAATCATTTGAATTTTTTAAAAATCATTGATGCATGGAATGATGCAAGCAAAACTGGTTTTAAAATGTCTTGTAATACATTATTTTCAAAGGTATGAGTCATTTTGGTGAGCATAGTCTTGTAAAAAAGTACATAATCACTGATAGTCTCATTAGTTATTTGCTTAATCTTATAAATTTACACATAAGAAAACTTTTGATCAATTTTAATAACAATATGATTAGGATATAAATATACTAATGGATTGAATGATTTGATTAATTAAATAGGTAAATCATAAAAATAACACAAGGTATAATACTTTAAGTTTATTGGAAACAACTTGGTTGGAAAATTATCATTAAAATCATAATATAAACATGCTACATGAAAATATATGAGATTTTGTTTTGAATATCATTTACATTCATATAGTGGAAGATTAAGAGCTAAATGGTTCTAATTAATTATGAATTAAATATTTAGAATCACAATGAATAGATATATTTTTGTATACCTTTCTTTAACTATATCACCTTAGCTTAAAAAATTGCAATAGTTTTCTCAATGGATTGGCCATTAGGAAATGTATGTGATGTAGTGTGTTTAGTTATCAATGGTTATACATGAGTCACTTGGTTAGGAATAAACATAGAGATATGTTTTAAACATTTTATTTCCAAAAATCCTAAAGTTTTAGATGCAATAATAGTATAAACATTATTATCAAAATATATGGTAGGGTTGACTAGAGGTCAATCAAAATAATAATTTAGTTATTCAAATGTAAAGAACCAAATGCAATAACATGATTATGTTTCATTTTTTATATGTCAAGTTATAAATAAATTTCATTGAGATGAATATTAAGGTATTCACCAAATTATTTTACATAAAAATGATCAGAAAAATTGTTATTATTTATATAAAATTCATGGATCTTGTTACTTTGTATGGACATAATTGATGTAGCATCACTCCAGCTTTGAAATTTTGGCTTATATTATTCATTTTTGGTTTGTTTAGTTTGTTTTAGTAGTATTTTATACTTATTATATTGTTTCAAGGGTGATATATGTCATATAACAAACTTTAGAATCATTTCCAAGTGTTTAGTTTAGGTTAGATAAGCTAGAATTTGAATTTGTCACTTTCCCACCAAAATTCAAATTCAAATTTTTGAATAAGAATCTTTGGTTTATGAGACTTTTCACTAAATTATAGTGGTTTTTATAAGTTTTTATAGTTATTTTAAGTGTATTAAGTATTTTAAACTATTTATGAATGTCTTTTTTATCTAGGATTATCTCTTTTGTCTTTTTGGTCATTATTCTAGTTATGCAAATATATTTCAAATTGACGGAAGACCTATGTCAGATATTCTTCAACAGTTAGAAGATTTATAATATTATATAATGAATTGTTAAATATTTAAATTAATTAATATTTAAATTAATAAATAAATTAATTCTCAAATAATTAGAATGAATAAAACACATGCCTAGGAATAAGATAGTTACATGAATTCTATGCAAGTGAATGCTTTGATTATCCATCAAATTTGATTACTAATGAAAGATTTAAGACTTGGAAATATTGATTTAGAATTTCAAATTATATAGATTAATTGTATAATTTAATGGTTAATGTGTAAATATTTATAAATATTGATATTTAACAAGTAAACAGGGTTCAATCAACTTATACAAACAGCCAAATGAACTATTGCATTCTCAACAAGGTATGAAAGATATTTATAATGTTTAATTGTTTATTTGTGTAAAATAAGTTTTATACAAGATATAACACTTGAAATAAATTTTTAGAGAATATAAACTTTAATAAATAATTAGACATGGTCCATTTCAAGAACTCTACTAATATAGGCTTGTGCCTTGCCTTTGTAGGTGCTTCGATAGGTAACTTTGTGGTTTCTTGAAAATTTTATCAAAATAAATAAGGTTATTAATATTATTTAGTGTTTTTAAATCATAAATATACATTTTTAAATTTAATTCAACACTTGGAACCTCATTTTGATCCTTAAAATCAAAATTTTTCCTTACTCTGCATGTTAGGAAAACCTAATGAAGAGTTGAGACCATCTCATGGTTTGGGTATAAGGGAAGTGAACCAGAGCCTAAAATTTGGTAGAGATTATGGGTTTTATATATTAAAGGTAAATAAAATTATATATTTTAATTTTGTCTTGTGTGGAATTATTTATAGCCAAAACATTTTTTTGGGCCTACGAGACCTAATTAGTTAAGAAAAGACTTGAGATTTTATATTTTCATAGAGATTTGGAATTTAAAAATTAGTATGATGATTTAAGCCCTTAATTTATATCTAAAAATTAAATTTTTTTTTGAATCCTTATGTGGTAAAAAATAACTCTAGAAAACTGCTTCAAGAGGGCTATAAGAAGAGGCCTAAAAAGAGCAATATCTTGAAAAAAAAGAACCTTCCCTTTAGACTTGAAATATAAATTTGTTATAATTATTAGAGGATTATAATGTATATTTAAATATCCATTTTTTTAATGTTAAACTTTATATATTTGTTTGAACATTGAAATTATTTTCTCAAGAGGGCTAGTAGATATTGTCTCAAGAAGGAAAGATTGTGTTTTGGTTATTTTTTACTAACTCTTATGCATTAGCTTGGTATAAAATCAGGTTTTATAGCTAAAGGATATTTAAATAAGGTTTAGACTCTTATATAACAAGATTGAATTTATATATTATTGGTCAACTATCTTGTAGAGTGAGTTTTGGTTAGATAGCTTAGATGGTATAAAGACAAGATACCACCTAGAAGGAATAGAGCCAATATTCAAGCTATATTTAACGAATTAAAGAACCTAAGGATTGGTTTTGATTCTAAAATTTTAGAATTAAAGTATACTTAAAAAATGTGGGTGATAACAAGAGATGATAATGATAGAGGAATAACTCCAAGAGCTAGAAGAGGAAGGTGAAGAAGTTGGAGACCGTGATGAACAAGGTCTAAAGAGAATTATAAATTCAGTAATGAAACATGGGTCTAAATAGAAATTGGAAATTATCACATATTAAGGAATATTGGATGGAGAAGAACTCATTGACTGAATCACATAACTAGATAAATACTTTAACTATGAAAATGTTCTAGAAGAGAACCAGGTGAAGTTTCCTCACAAAAAGCTAAAAGGGAATGAATCCCTTCAGTGAGATTTAATCTAAGAATAAATGAAAATAATATTAATACAAATATGAAGGCTTAAAATAATATGATCTCCAATTTGAATGGAAAATTCTTTCAATGTGACTATGAAATAAATCTCTTCAAAAGGTTGAAAATATTGAAACAAAAAGAAATGAGCATCAAGGAATGTACAAAGATGTTGTATAGTATATTTATTATATTAGTCCATATATAATAGGATAAATAAAAGGTTTGATATATATCTTACAGGGTTGAGATATAATTTATAATATGAACTAAGTCTAGTAAGTGTTAGGACTCTTGAAGAGTGATATCAACTTGTGTTGAAAGTTGAAGCCAAACTTAATGTAAGATAAAAACAATAAAATAGAGGTAGAGGTAGAATTAATATAGGAAGGGGTGAAAAAGGAGGTGGACATAAATCATAAAGATGCCAAGTAGAAGCTATAAATTCATAGTAATAGTCCTTTAATCCTAGATGTGGTTTTAGAGGTAGAAGGCCATACATCAGAGGTGGATATGCATCAAGAGGAAGAGGATCAGTGGATTTATAGGTAAGTGCTTCAAGTGTAATAAATTTAGAAAACATATGTTCTAGGTGTGTGTATATAAGGTTAATAAGAAATAATCTATAAAACTAAAAATAGAAATTGGATTGTTTAATCAATAAAAGAGGAAAGTGCTGGTTTTGCATCTCATGTGGAAGAACCAAAGGTAGGTGAATCATTGATTATGAGAAGCATGATAATCAAGACACCTAAAGATAAAGAACATGCATAAAGAAATACTCTTTTTGAGACCTCCTAGAAACTCCAAGGTAAATGTTTAAAATTAGTTATCAATTCAAGTAGCATAGATAACTTAGTTTTAGTTGATATGGTGGATAAACTAAGTTTAAAAGGCTACCTCATATCACTCCTCACAAAGTTTCATGGATAAAAAAAGGGCATCAAGTATTATTTAATGAACCATGTTGGGTGGAGTTTCAAATTGGGAGTTATAAAGATAAATCTCTTTTTGACATCATTCCAATGGATGTGTACTATATACTCCTTATAAGGCCTTGGAAATATTATAGGAATAAATCACATGATGAAATTATACATGTTTACACTTTAGATAAGTAAGGCATAATCCATACCTTTGTTACTATGAAAGAAGAAGATGGTGACTAAAATATTGCTTAAAGTGTAATAGTGGTAAGTGAAAAGGAGTTTGTGAATGTAATGAGAGAATAAGAGATAGGATTTGTAGTGGTGCTCAAGCCTAGAATAGTCATATCGGTTACAAGGTGAATTAATTTCCACAAGAGTTGAAATATGTACTCAAAGACTATGATGATATAATATTATATGAACTACCTAGTGAGATTCTACCAATAATAAAAATCATACATCACATTACCTTCATTTTAGGAGTAAGCTTCCCTAATAAGGATAACTATAATATGACACGTTAAGAAAATGTTGAGATAAAAATCAAGTTCAAAAAATATTGGAAAAAGGTCTTGTTAAGGAGAGTCTTAGCCCATGTATAATTCCAACAATGTTAGTTCCAAATAAGGAAAGATATTAGAGGATGTGCATAAAATCAAGGGAAATAAATAAGATCACTATAGTGTACAAGTTTCCTCTCCTTATAATTGAATACTTGAAGGATTTTTTGAGTGGGTAAGACTACTTCTCAAATATTTAACTCAAGAGTGGATACTACCAAGTCAAAACTAGACATGGAGATGAATGAAAAATGGCCTTTAAAACTAATGGAGGGATAGATAAATAGTTGTTCATGCATTTTAGCCTCATTAATGTAATTATTACATTCATGAGGCTCATGAATGAGGTTATTAATCCATTCATAGGTAATTTTTTTTATTTTATTTATATGACATATTGATATATAGTCATAACAAAAGAACATCTCCATCATTTGCATTTAGTTATGAGAAGGTTATAAGAGGAGAAGTTCCTTATCAATGTTAAGAAGTTTGTATTCATGAAGACAAAATTGTTATACCTTAGTATTGTGGTATCTCAAAGAGTATTTAACATGGATAAGGACAAAGTGAAATATATAATGGAGTGGTGAACTCTCAAGGTATATGGAGAGGTAAGAAGCTTTCATGGCCTTATAAGCTTTTATAGGAAATTTATTATAAATTTAAAGGAAAATTGTGCACCAATAATAGACACTATTAAAGGAGACAAAAAACATTTATGTGGACTGACTTGCATGAAATAAAATTTTAGTTCTTGAAGAGAAAATTAACTAGGCATCCCATCTTAGCACTTCTTCATTTCAACAAAGTCTTTCAGGTGGAGTGTGTTGTAAGTGGAGTGGACATTAGAGTTGACGTTAGTCAATAGGGTAGTAATATATCATGCTTTAGTGAAAAATTAAATTATGATCAAATTAAGTATGTATCTTATGTTTTTTATTTATATACAATTTTTTAGGATTTGAGGAAATGGAGGCATTATCTAATGCCCAAGGAGTTTGTAATCTTCATAGATAACCATGTTGTAAAATACATCACCAGTCAGCCCAAAATCAATTAGAGGCATATGAAATGGATATAATAGTTTGAGAATTTTACATTTACTTAAAAAATAATAAATTCCAAAGTAATAAGGTGGGCAATGCTTTGAGTAGGAGGGCATTTCTAGTCAATTAAGTTCATCTTAAGAGTGTAGGCAGTGATTCTCTCAGAAAGTTGTATGAGAGTGAAGGAGAGTTTTAATAAGCCTATAAGGCTTGTATTGTCACTAAGTATTACACTTTATAGGATTTTTTTAAAGACTCCTCTAATATTTGGGCTAAATTTGAATACCTTTAGGCATGTGGGTTGCCTATAGTAGAGGTAGACCTCTAGGTTTAAGGGCTAACTCCTTGAATTGACCTTTAAGTTTTTATCACATAAACTAATTAATTTTTTATGGGAGAAGGGGTAGAATTATGCATAAAATTAAAATATTATAAGGTTTTTATACACAATAAGGATATCCAAGAGATGAAAAAAGGCTTATATTTACACTAGTGTTGAGGGTTCCAAATCCAAATGGTTAATTATCAATAATAACCAATGCTTTAAGAGATGGTCTTAGAGGAGTTATCATGCAAGAAGGTTCTATTGTAGCTTATGAGTCTATAAATTTGAAGTTATATGAGGTAAATTATACCCACATGATCTATAATTGGATAAAATAGTTCATGCCTTAAAATTTTAGAGGCATTATTTGTTGGTAAAATCATTTGAGCTTAATACTGACAACTTGGGGCTCAAGTATATTTTCACCCAACCTAACCTGAATGCATACTAAAGGTGATGGCTATAGATTTTTTTTCAGATTATGATATTGATATTAACTACATAAAAGGAAAATAAAATAAGGTTACAAATTCCCTTAGTCGTATAAGGTATATAATAACTTTGGATACCATCAGGGGTATCTTTCATGATTAGGTAGATAGATAATCTTTAGGAGATGAATTTTATGAGTGGGTAAAGATGGCATTATCTTAGAATACTCATGATCCTATGTATGATGGAATAAATTTTGAGAATGATGATTTATTTAGATGCAAAGGAAAGATTTATGTACTAGAGAAGAAAAATTTGAGGAGTTTAGTACTCAAAGAACTACGTAATACTCCTTACTCAGGTCATCTAGATGTGACTAAGCTCTTGGTAGAGCTAAGGTCATTATATTTTGGAAGGGAATTAAGAAATATGAAATAAATTTTATTCTATGATGTTTATAATTTCATGAAGTTAAATCTAAGCATGTGCATTCTCTTGGTTTTCTATAGTTGTATATCATACTAGAATACAAGTAGAAATTCATTATCATGGACTTTATTCAAATATTGTTGATGTCTAAGAACTAACATGACATGATTTTGGTAGTTGTCGATAAAGTCACCAAGGTATCTCACTTATTTATTATTAATATTTAATATGATGCATCTATTCTTGAAAATAGACTCATGAAATAAGTGTGTAGATTGCATGGGTTTCCAAAAAATATTATTTCAGATAGGGACCAAAAAATGACTTATAGATTTTAGTTGATTCTTAATTTAGCTTTGGGCACATATCTCAAATTTAGTACAACATACGATTGAGAAATAAATGGTCAAATAGAGAGGGTGAATTGGGTTTTAGAAGATACTCTAAGAATTTATTGCATGGACCAAAAATATAGATGGGAAGGAAATATTTGATTGGTTGAGTTTGCCTACAATAACTCATACTAATTAGGCTTGAAAATGGCTTTATTTGAGGCATTATATGGAAGGTGTACAACACCAATCAATTGGGAAAAGGTAGAATACAAGGTACTCTTTGCCTATATATGCTTCTAAAAATGGAAGAATAAGTTAATTTGATTAGGCAAAGGTTAGCTAAGGCCAATGATAGATAGAAGAGCTATGATAATATGAAATGAATAACAAGGAAATTTTTAGTTGGAGATAGTATTTATAGGGTTAAACCATAGAAAATCTTGATTAAATTTAGAAAATCATCCTAGTTATCTCCTAGATATGTGGGATCCTTTGAGTTCTTAGAAGTTAACAATTCTATGGCATAAAAGATTGTTTTGACACTAGTTTTAGTAGTCATGCATAATGTTTTTCATGTGGCCCATATTAAAAAGTATGTTTTTGGTCCTTCTCATGTATTGGATTGGAATGCTTTACTTGTTCTGAATCCCAAGGTGGTCATAGTAGAATTAATCAAAATAATTAACACTTACAAACTTAGTTTGTGAAATAGATAAGTATCAAAGTGTAAGGTCTATTGTGACCAATATTATGAATATAGTGGCACTTGGAAAGACTATGAAAAGTTTTATAATATATTTTCACATATATTTGCATACTATTTTATTTGATATTATGTTTATTTTAAGCTAAATATTGTTTTATTCTAAGAAATTTTGTTAAAATAAGTGTCATTAAGGTGATTACCAACTTTAGGTGGGAAGGATGTTACATCTTGATTCTCCTCTAGACTCATTAATCTATTAATTTCTATATTTCATGGATAATGATTAGTTAAATTATTGTGTTAGGTAGTTGGATTTGTAATATGCTAATTTTTTTATAGTTATATATTACATATTATCATGATCATTAACTTTTTATTAGTTGTTCATATTTTGTTATGGAACATTATGATCATGATTTATTAGTTTGTTTAATTATAATATTTTATTATGGATTATTTCATGATATAGTCTAACTACTATTTATGATATTGAGGTGGATGCATGATGCAGTCTACCCTCTAGACTATGACTAAGGGAGGGTATCATCAGATAGGATGTAATAGATGGAGATGATTAGGAGATAAGATAATGAGGCTAAAACCCATACACACACCAAATAACTTAGCATCTTGATTTTTTTTGTTGATTATTTGATATTCATTATTTTTAGCATGTATTATATTATTTATGCATTTCCTTATCATGTATTATTTCCTTGTTTGGTAATGCTTAGTTACTATTTATATAACCATGGCATCATACTTGCAGTCATGAGATTTTATAATGGTTGTGATGTTTATGTGTTTTATCAGAATAATAAAAGAATATGATATATGCATTAGTCTTTTTAACTTGTTAAATGTGTAATGATATGTTTAGTTATATATGTTAGTGACTAACTAGGGAAAAATACCTGATCAGGTTGATTTTGTGTGACTATATTATTCTTTTATATTTGCACTGGTTTAAACTCTCTACAAATTTAAATATTGAACACTGTAGAGGTTAAATGTGTGGCATGTTTAAGCAATAGTTATTAAAATGTTTGATTTATTAATCAAAAGGTATACTTGTATATAAATAAGTTGATGGGCTAGTTTAGATGCCTATGTTTGATTTGCTAGGATGTTATTTAATTAAAAGGCATTATTATTTTGTTAAACATTAAATTCAATATTTTAACCATAATATTAAAATGATTATGTAATATGGCATATTCCTAGAATCTGTGGCATCGAACTAGATTGGTTTCAAAGCATTTTTTTTAGTATATTTTTTGTTGGAACCAAAAGGGAGACTTTTTTGAACTGCGTGGTTTTTCTATGATTGCATTTTGGCTGTTTAGGAACTTGATTATGAGTGGGATTTTTAGCCAGACACCATGCCAAAATTACAAATAATAGTTACAAAACTTGAGTTTCATTAATTAAAGACCCAATTTTGTGTGGGTTATTCACTTGTTTTGGCATGCATAACCTTACAAGTTGGAGATATATGGATAGAAGATGGTTTTTGAGGAGAGACAATGGATGAGGAAAAAATAAAAAAATATCTTATATTTTGAGAAACTAAGATTGCATTCTTAAGTAGGTTTACTAAATTAAATTTATGGTCTTATCATTTTGGAATGATTTATAGAATGTTTGGTTATGCCATTAATTTGTTTGAAATGGGTATTACCCATCCATAGGTTTGAATACATATAAACCCAAATCCATATTAAAATATTTTTATATTTTTATTTAGGGATAGATAGATGAAGATCATGGTTTTCATTTTTGGGCTTGGTTATAAAAGAGACTTTGAAATATATTTATAATGAGTTATAGATTCTATTAGTATTTAGGTCTTAATTGATAAAATTTTGTTATACTTTGTATTGGACATTATGAATGTGATATCAAAATAGGTCAACTCTATTTTGGTTCAAATTGAATTTTGTGCATGAAGGTTTAGAAGTATGCTCTTTTGGGGTTTATAGTTTTATGTATTTTTAGGAAATTTTGTGTTTATGGATAGTTACCAATTTTAAAATTATTTTTTTAAATATATATAAATATATATGTAAATGACCCTATGGATGGGTTTGGCCCATCCACATGGCCAAGTATATATACATTAGTATTGTATCTCCTTGCTATTCAAATACACATCCACATGGCCAAGTATATATACATCTAAACAGGTGTATGTGGATGTGTATTTGAATAGCAAGGAGATACAATACTAAGTAGAGCCTTCTTGGTTTGCTTGTGTGTGATTTGACACTGAGAAAAAGTATAAAAGATGGAATGGAATTATTTATTGTTAAACTTTTGTTATATTGGGTGATTTTTGGTTTGGGTGTTATTTTAAACTCATAGCTTGGGAGATAAGATATAGGTGTTGGTGATATACTATAGTATTAAACCACTTGGATATGTTTAAGTATTTATCTATGATAAATATGGGTTAAGGAAGATAATCTATCTTTATAATTTAATATAAAAATCTACATTCAAATGAAATCTGATGGATATATAATATTTGAACTTGGGAAGGGTTTCTTCTTTGGCATATTTTGGATGTCTAATTTATAATAAAGGTTATAAATGAAATTTTATGTTTATTTGAGAAATTTAAGACCCTTGTTGGAATTTTTTACCTAGATTAATTAATTAAAATGATATTTATAATTTTATAATTATAAATATATATGATTATATGTATATATAAATAGGGGTTAGTGGATGTACTCCATAAGACCCATGTGTGTGTGTATGTACATATATGGCATATGAACATGGATATTTGTACCTATATTTGATGAATTATTTAAATATTTCATGATTAAACCAATAGAAGGTTGATTATGGAGGATCAATAATTTTTAAGAAGTTTTAAATTATTGACTATATGTGTATAAAATGGATTATTAGATGAGTTAATATGATTGAGGATACATGTTTATGTAAAGGGAAATATATGGTGATATATTTATAATTTGATATTTTATGGAATTATATTTATACATGTATATGTGTATTTACATAGTATATATTTTGTATATGTATGGATATTAGAGGAAATTGGTCATTAATGAGTTATATGTGGAAACATATAGATGTGAAGTAAAATCATGAAAGAATCTCTTAACTATTTCAGTTGTTCATATGCTATGAATAAATTAGTTGTTTTAGTTAAAAATCTATAATTATGATAAATTAGCTATTTTATTCAAAAATTCTATATTTATAACTAGTTAGATGATTTATACTATTTAGATACATATGATGGAGAAAATGAGTTTATATCATTTCCTTGTATTCATATGTGTTGTGTAATTTTTATATGGAAATATATTAATTGAATCTTTTATTTTAGTATTATATATATTTGATTTAATATGATATTAATGACTATAAGTAGGTAGGTGAGATAGACTTCATGTACTTACTTATTGCTACTAATAGACATATTTGAGGAAATCTAATTGAGTTGTGTGTGTGAATTTGATTGATCTTGAGATTTGGAAAACTATATTAAAATTTTAGCCAAAGTAATGTTTATCATTTGAGCATTTTTAATTCACATGTTTGATTTAGTTTACATGTTTTGCATGATATCATGTTAGAATGTATTTATTTTTGATATGCTACATGTGATAGCTATCTTAAAACACAAGGTTTCTTTATCTACCCATCTATGAAGGGAGGGTCAATCCCTAGTTGGGAGATTGTATGGGAGATCTATGGTCAATAGTTGGTGTGTAAAATCACTCAAATGATACGCTCACTCCCATCTAGTATTAAATTAATAGAGGCTTTATTCATAATTAATTTTGGATATTAATGAGTTCATTTATACTACTATGTTCTATGGAACATTTTATTAATTATAGTATATTATTAATATATGTAATAATTTATACTCATATTATTTGATGGTAATTTTATAATTACATCATATGGTTGTTTATTCTTGTATCTATTATGATATTAATCCAATAGTGGTTGATCCTTAATTTGGGTATTTTAGTATTATTCTATGTTTTATGTATGGAAGCAAATTTATATTCATGTATATTAATCATTAACTAAATGAATCATATGACTAACCTGCCAGTTAAAATAATAGTTTAATGAATGATTAATTTAGATAAATTTAATTAATACTCGAAATGAGTGAAGATAATTTTTTAATGAGTAAATTAAAAAAAAATAACCTAGTTCTAGTTTAACCCTGAGGGGTTGTTACACCAAGAAAATACATAAACGGAAATTTTTCATGAAGAAAATTTAGGAGTTAGAGTTTATGAAATAGAGAAAAGTTTTAATGATTTTTTGATATTAAATCATACTAATTTTCTTTGAATTAAATATTTTTTATTTAATATCATGACAAGGAGCATCAATTTTATAAAAAGTAACACAAAATGATTTAGTATTAATATCAAGAATAGATGCCATTCAATATGTAAAAAATAAGATCAACATCAACATTAATAATTTGGCATCATTTAGATTTGGTGCTAGTTTTATTTTATTCTTATTTAATTTGGTGATAAAAATATGTAGACCTTGTTTGATATTATGTTAAAATAGTTTAATGTCAAATATTTATATTGGGGTATCTTGGGTTCAAGGGGTAGAGATAGAATATGAAACAATAATTGTAAAATATCTTTAAAGTAGGCCAATTGGGTGTTAAACTCAAATATAACATATGCTGAATTTACAAAATTAAGAATAGGCTAAATATATAAAGTAAAAATAAGTTATGTATGGAAATGAAAAATAATTAATTTGCTTATATTTTTCTTATGATAATAAAATTTTGGATTTGGAACATGTAAAAGGCAAACTAGAAGATGGTTATATAATAGGCACTTGATTCTAGATTATGTGCCTCTAGAGCTATTGATACTTGCATTAGCCTAGAATGATCATGTCAACACTATTATCTAGGTTCAATGTAGGTGTCTTATATAGAATACCTACTAGAAAAGGATACAAACTCCTAAATTATTATGGGTTTGACTTTTCCTTCACTCTAGTGAATTCATAATTGGGTCATGGATTGTCACTCATGAAATTAAAAAACCCTAGTTCTTCATATTCATTGTGATATTGGGGGAAAATGGGTTAGTGGACACATCATGTTGAGATAACACCAAATATTCCACTATCAGTGAGAACTAACTATATAGCCAATACTATGAAGAGGGCCTAATACTGATGTAATTCTCCCTTTTGTGTTGGTTTGTGTGTGAATCATGTAATATGTGGAAAACAAGTACAATAATGACCTAGATTGTAGCTTGAAAAATATAGATCTTGGGCTACTCCTTCTGTAATTCAAACTTTTAGATGTGTTTTTCCTATGACTAATATGGAAATAGGAGAAAATAGGGAAGTTTTACTTAGTTAAATGCTTTATAAAATGCTTTTGATAGTTTGACTTAGTCTCTTTGGTCTTTTCTAGGTTCTGTAGGTTAGGAATGAATGAGGGTTTATCTTGTATTTATATCAATCCATTTGGATAAGTAACTCACATAAAATCTCTTAGGATGACCATTAGGATATGTTTCATTTTGGAATTAGATGACTTTAGGGCACTAGACATTTGCATTAGATCAGGCACTAGTGTTGGCATAGGTTTCTATCCCAGACATTAGTGTTTAGAGTTTAAGAAAGTAGGTACAAGCTTATAAATTAAAAAGGTGGAATATAAGTGAATTTCAATCATTATGGTAAAGATAAAAGACCTGGTCTTCAATATAAGCTTGGTCAGACTAAGAGATATGCCAAGGGGCACAATATAGAGTATATGTGAGACTTAGAGAAGTGGTAAAGGGTAAAGAATTGAGAGGATTAACCAAGGTATAAGTATTAAAAGTGTAAAATATTTTGGTGCTATATATTTTCATAAATATCTTCTATATTCCCCCCTTTTAATCTAATTATGAAATTCCTAGTTTAAAGGAAAAGAATGTATACCTAGGTGTGTATAACACACCTTGTCTTTATGTGTTGACAACTTGACTAATTTTTTGGTGACTAAATTATAAATAAGAGCATGTTACAATATTACTTATTGCATATAATCTATAATTAAAAGTACTTGAAATAGATTTAAATTAAAAGAGTTAAGGTTTAGGTACACGCGTGTGTTGATGTAACTTCCTTGCCTATTGACAAGTTGATTTGAAAAATATGTATCATTATAAGGATATGAAACTAAGATTAATAAAAATATATATAAATATTTAAAGTGAATATATCTAAATAGATAGATATAAAGAGATATTGATAGTCACAATCCCACTAGAGTAAAGGTGATTTTCTACATGGCAGTTGAGATTAGATTAACCATGTAAGCTAATGATACTTATAACCTAGTGAGGCTATATGATACAATAAATTCCAACCTAAAAACTTGGAAAACCAAATAATACCATATATTATCTCAATAAAGTCCATAAAATTCAAACTAAGGTATCAATATGTAAAAGTCTCTGATGTGGTAATAGTCCATAAAAGAGTTTTGGAAAATAAAGATGATTTAGATTTTAAAATATTAGGAAAAAATTGAATAGAATGTGTACCTTAGATATGAATCATGATAAAACTTTGTATAAAAATGGTACCAATGTATATAATTCTTCCAAAACTATGAATTTGAACCATATAATTGTATTCTGGATAATTCAAAAAAATTATGTATGGAAAACATGCTTCTAAAACATTCCCCCACTATGTATGGAGAAATATTAAAATTTATATAAGTAGAAATGTGTATAAAATGTTTCCAAAACATACCCCCACTATAATCTATAGATGTTGAATACTGAATAAGTGTGGGGAACATGATTTCAAAGCATTCCCCCACTGAACCTAAAAACTATGAAAAGTTTGGAGAACATGCCTATATGACATGCCCCCACTAATATTCCCCCCATTTGAGTTGAGGTAAAGATAGTAACTGGTAGTTACATCACCTCAAAAGGATAACCCAATTGTATAAAATGTGAATAGAACCCTATAGTGTATATAAGGAATATGTCTAGGTAGATATAACATTGAAGTGTTTACAACCAATGTGATCACATGAAGGCATAAGATGCATGATAAAAATCATGTAAACATATAGATAGTAATATTACAAGATCAACAACCAGACAAGCACACATATAATAACATGAAAAAATAAGTCAAAAGGTAATGGTCCAAGGAAACCACAAATAAGGGGCTTGTTTAAATGCCACATTATCGAATGGACATGATTTAGTCAAATGTCCATAAACAAATAACATATTCAAATATCCACATAATAAATAATGACATATGAAAATGTCAAAGAAAACATACATAGGTAGAGGGCCTCAAGTAAATTATCATATTGAAATGCTTAAATAGGGAATATACTATCAAGGCAAGATACTCAAGGAAGTGTATAAAGTAAAGTGTAAAAAATCATCATAAACATATCATAGTAGCCCCTGGATCAAATGTGTTAGGAAAAAATGTCATGTGTATAGCATATCAAGTACCATGTGTAAGAGAAAATAATGATTAAAGGCATGTGTAAGTACATATCCAAGCTCAAACATGATAATGAAATGTGATCATCAAAGCATATAACCTATGTATATTAATATCAAAGAAGCGGATGCCCCTAATGTCTACATGACATGAGTAGAGGGAAGGCCCAACATTAAAATATTAATAGATCATGTATTTATGTGTTTTTGTATCATACTCAAATATATGTTTGACACACATTTCTATATGTAAAATTAACTGAATATGCCATCCATTAACATAGAACTAATGCATAAATGCCAAAGAGCAAATAGAACATGTAGGTGATCAAAATATTTTTGAGTTTTTTTATGTTTTTTGATGTTTTTTAATTTTTTAGTATTTTTGTAAATATTTGAAGAGTATAATCAAGGAAATCCTCATCATCAAAAGGTGTAGGACCACCTAGAAAATTTCTCAAGCTTTGTTTATATCATTATACTACTATCATTTTAATGTTTCTATTTAATGGTTTAATTAAAGAAAATGCTGTAGGAAAATAATCATATCATTCATGTCATATTTAATCTTATGTACTCATATTAAGAAAATTAGCACACATGTTTTTAGTATCTAGCTTAACATTCCACTTCTCTAGCCTATTTTTTCCAAACTTTATTTTGAAATGTGGTTTGTGGTCTAATATCCATATGGTCAAAGTTTCCACATGTGGGAGACAAATGATAGGTATTTGGGAGTATCCTCGAGATTTTGGCATCAATGGAGAGTATATTATTTCATCTGTATAATGTCCCAATTGTGTGATAAAACTGGTACCACAATTTATATCCCACTTATTATCAAAATGTATATGGTTTCAATATAACCCATCAATATTAGTAGTAATAGTTGAATCTTTATGTTTTGATCACTTTAAGAAAGTGTTATTTTATAAAAAATAGAAAGGATTTTGCCTTTTCCTCATGTCAGATATAATGTGTATGCATCTTTGATCTTATATTTTTTATATTTTTTGTTCATTGTCTCACATTGATTAGTATGATGACCACTAATTCAATGGTATTTATAGTATGATACCATGTATTATATGGGTATAATTCTACTACATGATTTATGTTTGGTGTAAGGTAAATAAATCATTTTATGCATCAATAACATATATAACATGGTATTTGAAATATCTTACTATGATGTGATATGTAAAATTTATTTTGAAGCCTTTTGTTAACACTCTACATTATTCACATGAAGAATTTTCATTTTAACCTTATAAGGTTGACTCCTTATTTTTAACCAAGAGGGATGTATGGAGTAATAAACATTTACATGCCCATTTACTATTTTTATGTTCCCCTTATTTGGATTTAGTTCTACACTTTTTACAAGTGGATTTAGTTTATATGTGCTTGGACCCATATGTTATAATAGGTTTTTCACCAGGCGATTATGTGAGTCAAATTTTAAGGTTCAAATCTTCTCATCTATCATATCATAATTTTTATCATCACCACTATCATAGTAATTTGAGACATGGTCATATTTTTGCTCAAAATTAACTAATAAAGTAAGATCAAATGTTGGGGGCTCTTGATATTTTATTGGCTATTTTTGTTAATAGTTATTTATCTTTATGCATATCTATATGTACCTCAAAATTTAGTTCCTTATTTACATTTGGAGATAAGGAATCTATTATAATTGTCTCACCTATTTCATACATGCGTATATTCTCAACATGGATGTGTTGTTTAGTTGGTATCAATGTAGGGATGCCTTTAGTTTTAAAATGTATTATTTTAAGAAATTAAAAGCTTCATCATCAATAGGCATGGATAATAAGGTCACATCATATATGAATTTTATAGATCAATTAAGTGTAGATGGGATAACTTCCATTAAATGTAGCCAAGGTTTTTTAACAAAATTAAATTATAGTATAATTATTTAGACATGACCTAAAAAGTATTTAAAATGGCTTTTGGTCCTAAGGTCACATCTAATGTGATTTGACCAACTGAAGGGATATGTGAATTTTCAAACCCTTATATGTTCATAGTTTTTTTAAAATAAGATTGGTGTTGATACTTGTGGTGGTTAGGAATTAAATGTAATAAATGTTTAGATCTGATCTATTATCAACATATGTTGAATCTATAAAATTGATAATAGGCTAAATATAGAAATTATAACTAAGTTATATATGGAAATTAAAAAAAGTACTTAGCCTTTTATAATGTTAATGTATTTTTATATATGGAACAAGAAAAAAACAAACTAGAAGACAATTCTAGAATAGTCAATTGATTCTAGATTAAGTGCCTCTATAGCTCTAAACACTTGTATTAGCTTTGGATGGTTGCATCGATGCTCCTATCTAGGTTCAACACAGGTGTCCAATAATAAATACCTACTAGAAAAGGATGTGATCACTTAGATGATTATGGGTTTGATTTCATCTTTTATGTATTATATTGATATTTAGGTCATGGACTGTTGTTCCTCATAAAATGTCAAAACCCTAGTTCTTCATATTTATGATGACCTTGGGAAAAATGGGTTAGTGATCACATGGTGTTAAACTAAGACTAAACACCCTTCTATCAATGAGCTCTACATACACAGACAATACTCTGAAGAGGGCCTCAAACTTATATAGTTCTCCCTTAAGTGTTGGTTTGTGCGTGAATCATGCAATATGTGGAAAATAAGTACAATAATGACCTAGCTTGTAAATTGGAAAATATAGATCTTGGGTTGGTCCTAAAGTAATTTAGACTTATATATATGTTATCCCTATGAATGATATGTAAGTAAGATAATATATGTAAGCTTTTATCAATTAAATTCTTGATATAATGCTTTCAATAGTTTGCTTTGGTCTCTTTGGTCTTTTCTAGGTTTGGTAAGTTAGGAATGAATGAGGGTTGATATTATATTTATATCAATCCATTTAGAGAAGTAACTTGCATAAAATCACTTAAGATGACCATTATGATATGTTTAATTTGAAAATTGGATTACATTAGGGCATTAAACACTTGTATTAGGTTAGGACACTAGTATAAATGTAGCTATCTATCTCAAACATTACTGTATAGGGAGCAGGAAAGTAGGTATATGATCATAAGTTACAGAGGTGGAAGATAAGTACATTTTAAGAATTATGGGAAAGATAGAAGGCATGGGTCATCAACATAGTATTGGTCATACTAATATATGGGACAAAGGGAATATTATAAAGTAGATTCAAGACTTTCAAAAGTAGGAAAGGGTACATAACTAAGAGGAACATCCAAGGTCTGATTTTGCCAAGTGTATAAGACTGAGGTGTTATATAATCCATAAATATCATCTAAAATCTGATTAAATTTAAATATGAAATAAAAATAAAAATAAAACATTCAGTTTCCAATGTTTATAAGTTAAAGTTGAATTTAAAAGGTTAAAATAGTAAAATTAATGTTAATGTTAGTAGCTATTGTCAAGTTTGTTTAACATCAAATTGATTTAACATTAATTCATTTTAATGCTGAAATTGAGTTATAGATATTTGGTGATAGTAAAGTGATATTTTGAATCTACACTTAATGGATCATTCTCATTGGGGTCAATTTGGCATATTAGGTTGTCTTATAAATGGCACTTGTCACAAAATGGTTAATTATTTTCACACATACCTCAGAATGCAATATTTATTAATGGGAATGATGGAATATTAAATGAATAATAATAATAATAAATATTATTGATTAAAAGTAAATACTAAATGAATTATTATTAAATAATATTAATTATTTTTATATTATCATTATATTTTTTTTCACTTAAAAAATCCCCTATATGTAAAATCCCAAAAAGTGAACAAATAAAGTATGTTAGAATGTTAGCAGTGTGGTGGGACAAAGTTAAGTACTAAGTGACTTTGGAAAGAGAACTTATTATTATTTAATTACTTATTTATTTACACATACAAGTCATATAGTTGTGTAAATGGTCATATAGATAAATTTAATATTGTTATCATGTAATGTCTTTTGTATAAAATCATCGAATGCAAAATAAATTAAAAAGTGAAAATGGGGAAACTATAGTTAGGTCATAGTAAAATATTTGGTTAAGTATAATTACGCAAATAATTTTTTTGAATTTTTTTCTAAATGGAATAAAATTTATTCTAACTAGGTTTCATGCCCATTCCCCCCCCCCCAAAAAAGACAGGTACATCATGACCATTTCACAACCACCAAACCACCAAACATATATTGATACCAACATCTAATACAACCTCAACAAGAATCATAAAAATGCTAAAAGGATCATACTAGTGTATTCCATTAATTCATAATCCCATAGTCCTAATTGTTTTTATCCCAACACTCATAAATCCTTTCATGGCTCATGTTAAATGATAACTATGTAAATGACATTGAGATGGACAAACAAAATTATCCTCATCCACTACTAAAATAGTCGAGATCCACATGGCTTATTGATAGGATACAAGGCCACATTATCTTCTCTTTGGGCTCTTTGGGCTACTCACCACTTGTCACTTTGTAGTTGTATTTTGAGAAAATCTCCACATGGTAACAATTCTTTTACCCGATAACCTGCCATTCTATAAGGCTAGCATAGCTTCCTTAAGGCTATGGATAATTAAAAATCCTGACACGTCAAAACATTATTCTAGTCTAATTACCTATAATCTTCACTCTCATATAGATACCTCCAAAATTATTAATAGAGCAGTGGGATTCTACCCTATGGAAACATCCTGCTCACCCACTTACCTTTGGGATTCATTCCTAATATGAACATGTTTGTTACTAGGGAGAAATAATATTGTACCATGTGGAAACATCCCACTCAACCTTCAACCCATAGGAATTTCACCTAGTATGAACATCTCTAGAATACTAGGGATGATGCCACATGACAACATCCCATGAACTTGCTTGCCTAGAGGCTTTTCAAGTTGTCATCTCTAGGACATCATGTAATCATAATGATGATATGTGGGAACATCGCATGATCCCATGTAATCATAGGATTGCACATTATAAAGTCTTCCATAGGATCATGGATCATCAACATGATGTGATTTAGTAACATCCCATTAGCCTACTATATTAGAGGCATCACTCTATGTATGGTCCTTCTCAAGATCATAGGTCATTAGTATGATGCCACATGGAAACATATTATTATCCTATTAGTCTAGCACTGATATGACCATAGACCAAGCTGATGTCACTCCCAGGTTCACAAGATAGTGACATGAGGATTCCTTTAAACCACTCACCAAAATGTCATGAAATAAACTAAGGTAAATAAATTAAAATAAAATCTTAGGGTGATAAATGAATAAATCAAAAGAAACCAAAAGAAAAGCTTGGAGAGATAAACTACTAAGGAAAAAGTATCAAAGATTATTGAGATGATTCAATGAGGCATCATCTAAACAATCTTATAAAAGTCATGTGAATTAGATAAGTAAAAATCTATGAAGAGACCCACATACAAGGTGTAAGGTAAAGTCCCAGTGGATGAATTGAGTTGATGATCATACCCTGACTTAATGCAAAAGCCTAAATTTTAAATAAGTTAAAGGATGTAACCTTTTTAAATGAGACAAATGAAAACATAGTTAGTTAAACCATTGATATGTATATAATAACTTAGCAAATTTATGATTCGAATGTCAAGGTGAATCATAAAAAAGTTTCAAGACTAAATATGAAGCTGATTAAAACTCACAATCAAGTATAAATATATAATCGATAAAATCAAAGGCTTTGATTCTTAAAAGTATTTTTTCACTAAAATAATATTTTCATTGGTTTTTGCAATTATAGTATATATAAAGGAAATTTAGTCTGGCTAAAAAATCCATTTAAAATACTACTCCAACTATAAGCCGACAATGCCATTCCTAAAAGTTCAGACTTCTTAGCAGTAACTCAAAGACCATTTTCAATAAACCCAAGATAAGAGGTTATTGATAAAATATATTTATAAGGTATGAAAATTACTCAATGATTTAATTTAAAACTCTTTCATAAGGCATTTATTTATCATAATAGCCAATACATAGACTGTACAGTCCTATTATGCATTTATTCTTCCCAACAAGCACTCAACCATTTAATTTAGATCCACTCATTTATGGATAAGCTTAGTATATTATATAAATTCTAATATAATACATGAGGAGGAAAAAATCTCATATCTTAAGTTGATTATCCATTAGTTTTGACAAAGAAATCATATTCATCTTTTTATTAAAAGATACATATAGACTTAAAAGTTGTTCCCTACTTAAAAAATTCCTTCTTAAGAGATCTATGGTCAAGGCCTAATGAGGTTCCCCATAAAAATCTATCTAAGAGTTGTTTAATATTTTAATCTCACTTATATTGAACCATAGCAAGGGTTAACCCACCCAATCTATATTAGTCGAGCATAAGCCATATCATGAAAGGGTTTACATAAAAACCTTCATATGATCATAACCTAAGTTATTTTTATTATAAAATACATATGTATATAGGTTATTTACCTTCATACTTAAATGTTTATTTCAAATTTAATCATCTAGACATGAGGTGTTACAATAGCTCCAAATACAAGACACAAGACAACCACATAATATTCAACTAAAGATTTTATATATATATATATATATATATATATAATTTTTAGTTGAATATTATGTGGTTGTCTTGTGTATTGTATTTGGAGCTATTGTAACACCTCATGTCTAGATGATTAAATTATATATATATATATATATATATATATATATATATATATATATATATATATATATATATATATATATATATATATATATATATATATATATTAAGGCCATTAACTTAGCCAAGCTCAGTCATGAATATACAAGCCTTCTCAAAGTTTCCATATTCAACAAGGATTTATCATAAGGAGGTCTATTAATCTTAATACTAATCATACTATAAAATAGTTATCCATAATAATAACCAAAACATTCATTTGGTATCTTAATAATAATGGTGGCTCACCCTCAACCCAAAATCAATAATTAAAACATAAATATAATAAATTTAGATAATAATGATTCATCCTTGTCTTATAGACAATAATATAAAATAGGTAAACAAAAGTATTAGCATCTAGGACCGTTATGAAGGAATATTTCATCTTCAAACTCCCACACAAGGGAAATAAATTGTGGGGAAACTCAAGCACAAACATAAAGAAATAAGAAAAGAAAAGAAGCCAATCAACCTAACTCTTCTTGACACATTAATCAATCAAGAATAATTAAAAATTTAGATAATTCATTAATATAATAGTCAAATCATAACACACCTACCGAATAATCTAGGCCCTCCTTAGATATTCTCTAAAACTTTTCAATCAGTTGAGGCTCTCCCTCTCTTGGCTCTTTTTTATTTTTTTCTCTTTTTGATTGGCTTAAAAAGTTCTTAAATTTTATGTCCAAATAACCAAAACATTTTACAAGAGATTTACCTTACTTAACTAGGTGTTCTCTCCTTTTGTCAACCTAATCAGAACATGGCATGTGTCTATTCTTCCCTTGGATTGACCAATCACTTTTGCTAGCTAGACCATGCCTTCTTAATGGGTGATCTCTTTAATAGTCCATAATGGCAAATGAAGTCTCTATAAAATTATTATGGTTACTTTAAGGATAATCTAACTCCCTACATAGGGCTCAAGGCAAAGGAAATTAATGGACAAGTTTGTAATTCTTCTATAAGACATTCTAGATATTGGTCTACTTTGTCCTCATGTATTGAAAATGACTAGATAAAGGTGTTCAACCAACCCAATAGTGATTACAATCCATTAACACATACAAAGACTAAATAAAAAGTTCAAATGGTATATAAGTCATTTGATAAGGATTATTCAAGGTTTAAGACAATATTGGGGTTATAGGTGGGATCACACATGATGTAACAATGCTTGGTATAGTCCTTTTTCATTTATTTGTAATGACATGTTCTTACAAACTTAATACACCCATTAAATATTTTATCCGAATGGACTAAAATAATAATTATAGCATGTTAGATCCTTTAATTAAACCCACATAATTATCATACCAATGAATTCACAAGATCATGAAGTGATTTTCTTATATCACCGTAATTTATATGTAATTTCAATTACAATATAAGGTAATAATTCAAGTGTTGCTAAACCAACATTTACCATGTTCGTAAACCTCTTACCTTTTTAATCATCAACACCAAAGAATTATAACCAACATTATTTTCTAATGAGGGTCCTTACAATCTCCCCCATTAAAAGGGGCATCTTCCTCGATGTTGGGATGCTTTATTCATATAACAAGGTTTCTAAATCTGATGGACTACTAGAACATCATCCTAAATTCCATGTGTACCACCCTAGGTAGGCACTGATTATGATATTTTCATTACATCACTAAGGACATTCTTAAATGTGGAGGCCAATTGATACTTCAAACTAATCATACTATTCCTCTATATTTCCAATAGCCCTTAAGTTTCTTCATTTATCATTTTTAAAGTTCTTTAAGCACATGTGAGGTTCTAAACCTAATGAATACAATATTATGGGTCATATTTTACTTCTTCTAAGTTTATACATCCCTTGATTCTCAATATTTTTGAATTCAATTCTCTTACTAGCTTTATAATGGTGTGGCATAATCACTTTGGACTTGCAACATACTCATACATTACATTTTTAGGATTCAAGCATTTGTTACACTTGCTTAAGGATTATTATTATTCACATATTTTTTTGGAAATGGTCATAGGAGAGCTTCATAACCTACCATCATGCCAAACATAAGAGGACTTCAACCACTTCCATCAAGGCATCCAAGTAAGGGTCAAACAATCTTTCACCATGCCCAATATAGGAGGAATTTGATGCGCTACCATCATGAAGATGTTTATCACAAATCACCATCACTCAATGTCACAACAAAATACATTAATACACATATAAAAATAGAATCTATTGTGAAATTAAGGAGGAACAACCTCTCCATTTCCCCATAATTTTCTTGCAAGACTATTCCTAACATTTCAGCATAATGAAAATTTCTTGCAACCAACTAATAAGGATGTTTTGATTCTAGATCGTAACCATTTAAACTTACTTTAAAAAAATTTATCTAATTCAGAGATAAAATTGGTCTAATTTCATAACCAAATGTTTATTTATTCAAGGCTCTATTACCACACTGTATTTTATTGATTACATTGGATGTTAGCTAAATTATAATTAATTCTTTAAATATGTGATTCATTATGTCAATGTAAATCATATTACAAAAACCATATATCTCAATCCATTGAGACCCATTATTTCTCTTCTATGAGCATGAGATTCCAAATGTTCCTTGTATGTACCATTCATTTGGAAAGAAGAATGATGGGTGACAAATATCACAAAAATCCATCCTACTAAATTAGGGATCCATCCATGGTCATACTATTCTAAGTGAAGTTAAACCATATTAAGTTAACATTTTTTTCATTAGAATAATATGGATCAACACAAATTCACCATTTATAGTGATGTCTAAATACTAAGGTCCTTTAACATAAGCAGATCACGGGAAAAATACTTCCCATCACATTGATTCTTTAAGGAAGAACATAAACATGAGGCCATCTCCCTTTTCAATATAACATGCCATGGATAAAAGGAATTAATCAAAATTTTATCAAGATATTTCATTACATAGAATCCCATAACATTGGTCCATTTACAAAAGGATAATATGCCAATCTATTTGTATGAGGTCCTTGGGATCTCAACCTACCAGCTATGATATCATGTGTAGATAAATATGTACGAGGCTCTTAGGACATCAATCCACTAGTAAATATAATTAATTGTTTATATTAGTATATATGTATCCCTCATTCCATATATCCTATAGCTAATACAATAAATTCATAGATAATCCCATGCATGTCAAAGCATAAAATGTAAGAGATAGTCAATGCACAAATGGCCCTAAGCATGTCAAGTGTAAAGAGTAAGAGATAGTCGATGTGAAAATGACCCAAATCATGTCAAAGTATAAATATTAAGAGACATTCAATGAAAATATGGCCCTATGCATGTCAAATTGTAGAGAGTAAGACATAATTGATGTGCAAATGACCCCAAACATGTTAAAACATAGAGAGTAAGAGATAAGCAATGCATAGATAACCTGAAGAATGTCAAATCATAGAGAATAAGAGATGTTCGATGCATAGGTGGCCCCACATATGTCAAATAAAATAGAGTAAGAGATATTCAATGTGAAGATACTCCTAGGCATGTCAAATCAAAGAGGTTAAGAGATAATTGATGCACAAATGGCCCATGACATGTCAAAATGTAGAGTATAGGATACAATTGATGCAAAAATGGACCTAGGCATGTCAAAGTGTAGGGAGTAAGAGATTCGTTGATAATATATTTTCCAAAATACTTTTTCCTCCTATACTAATCCTAAGTGGCATATATACACATACTAACACATGAAACCAACATAAGCAACCATCAAAATCACTTGAAGAAACATCAACTAATCATGTAAGTGAAAAATAAATAAAAGAAGACCAAGTAGTCTCAATAATGAAATAAAATAAAACAAAATTCATCATCAAATTCCATTATTAGCCTTTATCATGAAACATTTGAAATCAAGAAGAAAACAATGTTAGTTTCTAAGTAATATAAACAAAAGCTTAAAAAATTTAAAATAAGATTAGCAAGCACATTTAGCTAAAATTAGATCATAATATGATGACTGTGTGGCTCTACAAACCACTAAAGGGGATAATGAATAAGGTAAGAGGGTGTCAATAATCCATTATCAAATTTCAGAATCAAACTATGTCACGACATAGAGGATATGTTCCAGCAGCCATTACTAAATAAAATTTTTATAGAGATAATTAACACTTTATCATGATGAATTCTTTGTTGTTTTATCATGTTTAATAACATGCAAGATGGCACTACACCAGTGCCACTACACAAAATGATACTATCAGTTTTATGAGTAATATGTAGGAGGGTGATATAACACTTCCACTACATAAAATGATACAACTAATTTTAAGAATTTAGGATATGCTTATACATATAACTCTTTAGAGTTCATACTTATGGATGTTCCATATTCATCACCCACCAAGGTGTTATATGCCATGTAAATCAAGCCTAATTAACTCTCACATGAGAATTTAGATTAGTTCCACCTACTATTACATCCCACTTTTATGTGGAGACATAATATTTAGGGCATGAAAGATGAACATCTATTATTTCATTGTAAATCCACTTCCATGGTTACCTCCTTTTGATTCTTGATGCTACATAATGATATATAAGTTCTTAAGGTAGTAAATAGTTTAAGATGTTAAATAAGTTCTTTTCATGATAGAAAACAATAATAATGTATATATTGATTCAAGTTACTATCATATCTTCTCAAGAACTCAAAATGATATTCATCTCTTCTAGGATTTAATTTAGCCAATCAACATCATTATAGATTCAAATTTATATATTAATTGATTTATTATCAAAATATCAATAAAGTACAAGGTTACCTAACTACATTCCATATGATTCACAAACAAGAATATATGCTAATAAATATTTGACATGCACCCATAAAAAACATCATAAGCCAAGTTATATTCTTATATAGATGATAAGGTAATTAACAACCCAAAACTATTCACTATAACATATTATTTTTATGAAAGAATAATTATGCAGAGACATATTTGTTCTAATTACTTGTAATGAGATTCATCTTTCTTCTTAATCAAAATGAAAGATTACCACTCAATCGGTTAGCATAAAGCAATATTAGAGTAAACGATCACCTCAATACAAGAGTTTTACCATATCTTGATTCATCAAATGGTCCTAATGTTATAAATAGTAAGAGATAATTTATTTATCATTCACATGATTTAAACATACAAAATCAACATGTTAGTAATTTCATAAAGATAGGTCATAAATCCTTTTCATATCTATTAGTTTAATTTATCATCATCTGATCATTAGTTCAAGCATATCAAATGAACTTTATTCATATTGATATCCTCCCATTAGCATGGTATCACCACAATAAAAATGCATTTATCCAACTAAAAACTTGAAATAGGTAATTAACATGAACATATACACACATTTATATATAATACTTTGGGATTCTTAACATGAGGACCCACTATGTTTTCAAATGTAAAACATACCATAGTCATTTCATGTTTTGATAACACAATCAAAATAAGTATAATAAGGACTAGAAAAAAAATTGGTACTCACATATATCCCCTATTAGGGATTTAGTACTACATGTTCAAGTGTTCTTAGGATAATTCCATGCATAATGACCAATATCTCCAAAGCTAAAACATACACACTAATAAGGTCTATCCACAACTCATTTTCTTAAGGCCTACCCCAATCTTACATTTGGAGCTTTTATAGGTTGAGATTGTGTTTGGGTATGTTGATTTATATGATCTCTCAAAAGGTATTTCTTGCTCCTCTTTATATGATGAGACTTTAGAGGTTGCCCAACCTAGGGCTAAATTTCCTCTACCACAACTATCACTCACTATAGTGTCTCAAAGATTTGAACATGAATTTCAATTGGCTACATAATTCAATAATAATGGTGACCACCATCTAATATGCCTTCCATTTATTCCATTTTTAACATATTTCATACATAATTTAGCTTTTAATAAAGTAATCAAGTAGCATGCACCATATTAAATTTACACAAATCATGATTAGTCAAAGTTAGAAAGGTGATGAAATCATTTTGAACATATCTAGATCTCTAAGAGTTTAGCTTAGGATTTGATATAAAAATTTCATGCCCACTTTTTCCCCAAAAGATAGGCATGACACAACCATTTTAAAACAACCAAGCCACCAAACATGGATAGATACCAATATCTAATCCAACCTCAACAAGAATCTCTTAACTACCAAAAGGATCATACATATGTAAGCCATTAATTCAGAAGCCCAAGGTCTTGATTTGTTTGGCTCAACACTAAAAAATTATTTCACAACTCATAACAAATGACAAATACAAAAATCACATTAAGATAACCATCAAAATTGACTTTGTCCACTATTGACACTATAAGGCTCCACATGGTTATTTTGATAAGATACAAATCCATGAAAGTTTCCCTCAAGTTCCCTAGGTAAATCTTACCACCTATTGCTTATTAGGTATCTTTTTAGAAAATCTCCACGTGGAGATAAATCATTAACTCACTACCCTTCCATTCTACATGGCTAACAATACTTCCTTTAGGTTGTAGAGAAATGGAAATCATGCCATGTAACAACATTACAGTAACTTGTTGTCTTATAGATTTTTATCTTGATATGGATGCCCCTGAAATCATGGAGTGGTGGGATTATACTATGTGGCATCATTTTTCTCACCTATTTTCCCATGGGATTCTTGCATAATATAAAAATCTTTGGTACTATAGAGTAGCAGGATTATACCACATGACAACATCCCACTCACTTGATGGATTGAAAGCTTTGTGCTTACTATGGACATATAAAAAATAGTAAATTGTTAGGATTACATGTGGTAACAACTTATGATCACACTTACCTAGAGGCTTTGCATTCTATACAAACATCTCCATGATATTAGGTCACCAAAATGATGTCATGTGACAACATACCATGAGCATGCTTGCCTAGAGGCTTCCACACTATAGAGTCCTCCCTAGGATTATGAGTCACTAAGATTATACCATGTGGAAACATCCTATTATCCTACTATCTCAAAGGTATAATTCCTTATAGGTCCTCCCCAAGATCACAGGTTGATAGGATGATGCCACATGGTAACATACCACTATCCCACTAGCTTAGAATAAACCATAAAAATGACCAAGATTATTCACTCCCAAGTTCACACAATAGTGATATGTGGCTTCCTATTAACCATTCACAAAAATTTCATAAAATTAACTAAGGCAAATAAACTAAAAATAGAACACAAGGTGATAAATGGCTAAGGCAAAAAAAACTGAAAGAAAATATTAGGGTGATAAATGACCAAGGAAAAATTATCTAAAATTATTGAGATGATGCCACATAGTACCATCTATTCAATATTACAAAAATCATGTGAATTGGCTAAGGAAAAATCCATGAACATACTCATCTACAATGTGTAAGGTAAAGTCTACATGGATAAATTAAGTTGACAAGGATAACCTAGTTTCAGTAAAAAACCTAAATTTTAACTAAGTTAAAGCTTATAACCCTTTCAAATGACAATAAAGAAAAAATATTAATTTAAACCATTAATCCATGCATAATAACTTCATAAATCCATAATTCAAATGCCAAGGTAAAGCATAACAAGGTTCAAAGACCAAAATATGAAGCTGATTAAAACTCACAAGCAAGTTTAAATCTATAATCAATAAAACCAATGGCTTCAATGCTCAATAATATTTTGATGATAAACTAATATTTTCATTAGTTTATCTGATTTCATAATATCTAAATGTAATTTAGTCTGGTTAAAAAATCCCTTTAAAATACTACTCTAACTGTGAGTCAATTGGTCCATTCCTAGAAGTTCAGACTTCTTAACAATAACTAAAAGACCATATTCAATAAACCGAAGACAAGAGTTTCTTGATAAATAAAATTTATAAGGTAGAACTATTACGCAATGATTTAATTTATAACCCTTCCATAAGGCATTTATTTATTATAATAGTCAATACTCAGACTCTATAGTCTTATTATGCATTTATTATTCCTAACAAGCACTCAATAATTTAATTAAGATATACTCATTTACGGATAAGATTAGTCTATGATATAAATTACAATAGAATATAGGAGGAATCATAAACCTCATCTTTTAGGTTTATAATCTAAAATTTTTGACCAAGAATGTATATTCATATTTTTCTTAAAAGAGTCATACAAACTTAAAAGTTACTCCCTAGTTGATAGATTCCTTCCTAGGAGATCTTTAGTCAAGGCCTAATAAGGTTATAAATAACACTCTATCTAAAATTTGTTTAATATTTTTATCTCACTTATAATAAACCTTGGCAATGGTTAGTCCACCTAATCTATATTAGCTAAGTATAAGTCATATCATGAACAAGTTTACATAACTAGATTCATATGAGTAAAATGCAATTTATTTTTATTATCAAAGGCATAGGGAGACCACTCAATTGCCTTCATACTTAAATGTGTCTTTCAAATTGAATCATTTAGACAAGAAGTATTACATTAGCTCCAAATACAATACATAAGACAACCACATAGTATTCAATTGAAGATAAAATATATGTATTAAGGCCAATAACTTGGCCAAGCTCAGTCATGAATATACAAGCATCCACAAGGATGTCATTTTCAACAAGGATACATCACCAGGAGATCTATTAATCCTAATACTAAGCATACTATAAAATAATTCTCTATTGTAATAATTAACACATTTAGTTGGTAGCTTAAGAATAATGGTGGCTCACACTCAGCCCACAATCAATCATTGAAGCATAAATACAATAAGTTTAGCTGAGAACTATTAATCCTTGTATTCTATCTAGTTATATAAATAATTAAAACATGAGTAGATTGCAACTGATAATGAGTTCCTCTTTTCTCCAAGTGTAACTTTGGATAATAGGAGGGATCATCTCCCAACCTTTTACCATCATTAAGTGATTCATCTATGAACATATGATCTAAACTCCCATCTTCAGGCATGTTCACATCATTTTACAATGTAAGTAGATAAAATAAGACAATCAATATGTATAGGGGTCAAGGAGATAGATACTCATAAGTAACAATCTAAACATCTCACATTAAAGTGACTACCAACCTCAAATCTATCTATGTAATTATAAAATCATAATAGAGAACACATAAGGGTAACACTCAACATGAATATAACAAATAATATAAGTTCTAAAATTAATCATTAGAGGGAGTAGGCAACCTACAATCATGTCCAACATGAGAGACATAACCCTTATTCAATCATGAAGGATGTAATCCTTTAGAGGATCATAATTTCTTCATGTTAAAACCTTACTAACCAAGTAAGCAGAAGTCTTAGTACCTAGGACCATTATATAGGAATATTTCAACTCCAAAATCCCACATAAGGGCATTAAACTATGGGATGACTCAAGCATATCCATTAATAAGTAAAGATAATAAGTAAGCCAATTGGACTTAATCTTCTCAACATAGTAATCAATCAAGAATCACACAAATTTCGTTTAGTCAATCAATAGAATATTAAAGTCATAAGACACCTACCAAATGATCTACGCCCTCCTTGTATCATCTCTAAAATGTTTCTACCAACTAAGGCTCTTGATCTCTTGACTCTTTTTGGTTTTATTTATCTTTTAGGTTGGTCCCAAAATTTCTTAAATTTGAAGTCTAGAGAACTGAACCCTTTTCCAAGAGATCTTCCTTCCTTGAATAGGTCTTATCTCCGTATTACAACCAAATCAAAATATGACATGTGTATGTTCTTCAATTGGATTGACCAACCACTTCTCTTGGCTAGCCCATGCCTTCTTAATGGGTGATCTCTTTACCAATCTATAATGGTGAATAATAGATCTATCAAAGTAATATGGTTTATTCAAGGATAATCAACCTCCCTATACAAGGTTAAAGGTAAAGGTAATTAATGGTCAAGTATCTAATTATACTATAAGACATTCTATATGTTGGTCTAATTTATCCTCATGCATTGAAGGCAACTAACCAAGGTGTTTGACCAACCTAGTAGCGATTAAAATAAATTAAGATATTCCAAGACTAAACAAAAGGGTCAAATGGTATACAAGGCATTTAATTAGGATTAGGAAAGGGTTAGGAAAATATTTGGGTTATAGGTGGGATCACACATGATGCAACTATGCCTAGCATAGTCTTTTTTCCTTTATTGGCAATGACCTATTCTTACACACTTATTACACCCATGAAATCCACTATCATAATAGAAAAATGTTTTAATGATATCATGATAGATAATTTACTTAAACCCATGTAGTTATCTTACCAAATAAATATAAATTATCGTGAGGTGATATTCTTATATCACCTTAATGAATTTTTAATTTCAATTACAACCTAAGGTAATAATTTAAGCATTGCTAAACCATCCTTTACCATGTGCATAATCCTCTTACTTTCAAATCCAGCACCATGATGGGAGTATAACCATTGGTTTAGTAGAGTCATAATGTTTTATTAGGAGGGTCCTTACACTAGGTTATTATTTCTCTCAACCCCAAGAGAGGTATTGTTGTAACTTTGTGTACAGTTTGATATAATGTTCAATAAGAGTTTAAATGAATCATGGGTTTTAGGAGTCGACCATTGTGGTTCATATGCATAGAAACTATTAAAATTATGTATTTTATTTATTACCTATTAAAATTTATAGTTTTCCAAACTTGTAATGTGAACATGGGTGAATGGGATTTATATCAATTAAATGAATTTATATTTAAGATGGGAAGTTTTTATTATACGTAACCATTTTTATCTCATTACATCTACTAATTTGTATTTCCATTTTCATGTTGAAGGAAATATTTTAACCCATATAATCCAAATCCAAGTAATATAGGTAGTATTTTATGTTTTTTTATTACATTTTTCTCATTATCCCCTATATTCTCTTCAATTAACCTATATCATCCATTATTATCTAGTTTATTTTCTTGTTATGTATTATTTTTTTAAATTTTGGATTAAATGTAGTGAAAACCCTAAAAAATAATCCATCATACAAGGGATATTACTCCCTTAAACATAAATTAAAATCACTCATCTCATAATGATTTATCTAATGTTTCAAGCTTATGTTGTTACCCATTAGGTGCACTTATAAAATAAGAGACAAAATACTAGTGACAAAATATTTATAAATTTTTTTTGTGACTTTATTGGGAATTAAAGTTCTTTATGCTTTGATTTATATAAATTTAAAGGAATCTCAACTATAATGGATGTTTGTGAATATATTTAATAGTGGTACTTGAAACCTAATCATCCCTAATAATGGAATCAATTTTATATCATTTTTTAATGAGCCTATGTCATATTTCCCAATGTTTGGTTTAATGTTTTAAAAAAATACACTATGAAAATATTTGGATATAAAAGTATTATGAACAAATTATAGAGAACTGATAGTAAAAATTAAAATAAAATAAGAAGTTTCTTGTGATTTTTTCCAAATTAATATTTGATGAAATCAATTTAGATGATGATCATAAAATCAAAACCTTATGGAAATAACTTAAAATATGTGTTTCTAAAGTAAAAAATATTAAATTATATCCTAAATTTGATCATAATTTTAGTAATCCAATGAAATAAATACAAAAAATATGTAAGCTTATAGGGACACAAAAGAAACAATATTAGCTTGAATAAGAGTCAGTATGCATGAAAAATAATGGCATCTTTAATTACTTTAACATTGTACATGCAAAAAGTGAAATGATAAATTTATGCAATATACCTCCTAAGTTTAGTATGATAAGGCCAAAGAAGGAATAATATGCTATTTATGTTATACATCTAGTTGGTTTTGTTGAGGTGGTTGAGGTGGCTAAATAGGCTAAACTATAAGATTTGAGAGGGAAGGTTTATTTGGGTGAGCTACTAGCATAGGAGTTTGGACATTAGGTGGAAATTTATGGTTTTGTCTATACAAAATAGATTAATTACATAAAATTTATCATTTAGGGTAGTGAATTTTGGTGTAATAACATCTCATGAATATTTATATTTTAAAAGGATTAAGTAGTGTAATTCTCGGTCTATGTTGAGTTCAATGGATGGGTTGAAGTGAGGTTGGATTAATATAGGTATTTTATTGGGTCTCTTTAGATTTGTATCTCCCAAAAAAATTCATATGTGAAGAGAGTGAAATTATATGAGGCTAAACTAGAGGATGAAAGTAAAAGTTCAATTTTTGAGGTTATATGCTTAGCCAACTAAGATGTGAATTTGTTTAGCTAGTTAGTTTTTGGTCAATCTAATTTTCTCATATAGTGAATTTATCTGGATAATGATGAGGTTAGGTATAAGAGTGTAATGAAAATGTTACATGTTAATCCTAAAATATATATCAATCAAGGTGTTATGAGTTGAGATAGGGTCTTAAAATCCTAGAAACATTCTTGCTTTGCATAAATTCTCTTGTCCAAGAAACATCATCCATGGGGAAAATAAAATGTTTGTTTTCAAGATTTGAAATGTGTTTTTGTTTTAATTTTTTTTTTGTTTATAAAAAACAATTGTATTGGATGATTTATATTGTTTTCCAAATATATATACTTGTTGCTTTTTATAATTAAATGTTTTATTTAATGATGAGTTTATATTTGTTTGGTAAAAGCAAGGTTTTGAAATTATTAAGTAAAATATACTATTGATTAAAATGGAAGATATAAAATAAAATAAATTAAAAATTATTTTATTTTTATTTTTTTAGAATTGTATGTGCAAGTATTAATATATATGAAATTAAAACTAAAACTAGGTGAATGGTTATTTGACCTAATTTTTTGATTTTATAAAGTGGAAAATTATAATTATGCTGACTAAAAATGAATTTATTATTTTTATTAATGAATTTAATATGAAATAATTAGAATTATAAAATATATATGTATAAATTAAAACTAAACCTATAGTTTCAAAAAATTATGTAAGCGACAAGATTTATGAATTTTGAAAAATGTGAGTTTGAATGGAAGTTTTTAATTATTGATTTGTGTTAGATGAAACTATAAATAATATGGAAATAAATAAATATAATATATATTTTTTATTTTGTTTTTAATATATTTCAAAACATGAAAAAATATTCTTTATATATAATTCTTTTCTTTTAATTTTTTAAATTGTGTATGAAACTGGGTGTGAAAATTATTATTTTATTTTGTATATGTGGATATGTGTGTTGAAAGACTAAAAATTAAACTAAAATAAATTTAATGTTGTATTTTAATTATATTTTTAATCTAACTATAGAACTAACTGAAATACTATTGTTTTTTTAGATTTTTTATATGCAAGTGAAATTACGAAAGACTGAATGATTTTTTATTCAAATGACTATGAAGAGAAATTATTTATTTTTGGTGTTTTATATTTAAATGTTATAATATGTAAACTAAAATAGATAATAAAATATAAAAAAAACATGAAATAAAACTAGATTACCCAACCTAAACAAAGTAGATGACAATTGAAGAAAAAAGGTTTGATTCATAATTAAAATTATTTTATCCTAAGTCTATTAATTTCCTACTTGTTTATAAATGATGATTCAAGAATTATGAAAAAGAGTAACAAAAGAGGAAATGAAAAAAATCACAAAGTGAAGAGAAAATATAACTAGACTATTGCTAGTTCTCATAAAAAATAGAGTGTTATGTTGCAAGTTCATGAGTTTCTTTCTCCAATTAATGTGGATGAATATAATGTTGAGACAGGATTTGGGATGGTTTATTATGGAGGATATAAAAGGTAGACTATATATCTCTCAAAACCTATGCACTTTAATCTCAATGCAATTTTTAGAAATAAAATTAAAGGTAAAAGAAGTAATTTTTAATAAAAGAGAAGATGTTTCTTGTGGGAGTTAACGAAATCTAGCTAGAAACTTATTAGATTTAACTTAGAGTTAGATAAAAATAGATTAAACTTGACTTGTAGTGAACAATAGAATTAAAAAATAAGATCAAACATGCAAAACAAATAAGAACATGTCTTAGGAGTGAGTTTTAAAAAACACAATGATGTGAAACTAACACTATATGTATTCGATAGTTACACAGCCACCATGGTGGCTGTCAAAATCATTAGGGTAATTTGGAGAATAATTTAGGTAATTTTAAAAACCACTAGGTTGGATATGTAAATAAATATGGTGGTTTATCTATGCCACATGAAAATCCTATATTTTGAAGGATTGATATTTAGTTTTCTAAATATGACACTTGGGTGAGGCTTTAAAATATTTGAAAGAAGAAAATGAGGGAAAACACTAGGTTAGATATCACAATTTTTTTCACCATACATAATTTGGGTATGTAAATATTTTCCCCTAAAGGAAATACACTAACATGAATTGGTGAGGGTATTTTTCCTGAGTAGTGTTGTATTTTAAAAAAGAAAAAGAGGGTTAGATAACTTACATCATGTATTTACATGGTGAAATGAAGCCAATTGATATGTCTTCATGACCTACAATTGATAACAGAGATTCAAGTGAAATTATACAATGAGAGTGAAATATGTAATAATTAATCAAAATACAAAAAAATTCAATTACCACACAGTGATGAAAATACTACTTAAATAATCTCATCAGGGGGTTAAACTCCATAATGTGTGAAAATATGTCAACTTGTAAAATTAAAAACATGAAAATAATATGTTTTTGGAGTAAATCTATGGGAAATAAAATAGTACAATATTTTAGTGTTTAGGTTATTTTGTGTTATTTTACACCTTCAAACTCACAAATATACCAACATATGTGAAAAATATAACTTCTAGAAAAACAATAAAAATAATATAATTAAATAATTGAACTATAAGTTGAAAAACTTTAATAGTTCTGAGATTACTTTTGCATTATGATATTTTTTAATTTTATCTTTGGATTTATTATGATATAATTTTAAGAGATTAAAGTTAGTTCAAAGAGTGTTATATGAGGATGAAAAGGGTACCAATGGTAGTAGTGGTGTATGGTTAATTTTTTCAATTTTTTTTCCAAAAACCTAGGTTTAGGTTTGTGCTTGAAAAACTACCTAGGGTTACTCAAATTCAAACTTTTGAGTTTTTTTGTGTGTGTGTGTTTGTTTTTATGTGTTATAAAAATACATTTTTTAAATTTTTTACTTTAAATTTAAATGTTTTTTTTTTTTGGATTTAGCATCATGACATGTGGAACCATTAGTTAAATGGAAAAACTATTGGTCGAAAAAATAAAACTTATATATCAATAATTATACAATCACTAGTGTATTGGATTGATGGTCTTAAACCACCAATATTGTTATGTAAACACCATAGTGATTACATAACCACCATGATAGTTTTTAACTACCATGGTAGTTTTGTAACTTCCACCTACACATAGTAGATATTTTACTATGGTAGAGGCTAGAGATATTTTAGAGGCATTTTGAATAATATAGTTCCTATTTTTTTGATTGTAAGGGGAATACTTATTTTGGAGTAGGGTAAAAGAGAAGGAGTTGACTCCTAGGGTGATTAGATTATTTACAACCATAGAGGCTATTATCTTGGTTAGAGTAAGTATTTATAGAGTTGTGTATCTATGGGGATTGTTAACATACTAGGATGCCAACCATAAAATTTTATAGTTCTCAAGGTCTAATGGGAGTGGAATATCAATTTATTTTATGTATACATGATTTTAGGATTTTTAGTGATAGGGAGATTAGTGATGCTGAGAGAGGCTACTATAATAATATAGACTTATAGATGTTCATTATAATTTGGATAAATAGATATTCCTGATGTGTGTGTGAACTAGGGTTTGAGACTAGCTTAGATTGAGAGGGTAATGATCAATAACCTCTAAAATTTGATAATTGGGATCTTGGCCTTGCAATTAGTATTGGACAAGTGGATGGACTATCTTCTTTATAGCTAGGCTTTAGTTGTGAGGAGGATTGAGGAGCACAATCATAGTTTTAATTGGTCACATGATGTTTTCTCTCAAACCTATAAAAAACTTCTATTATATTTCATATATTTTTCTATCCACCATACAAATATTCTCATATGATGGGTACATTATCAAATTATACCCTATCATAAGGGCATTATGATTGGAGATGTGGGAGTCATCAATGCTTCTATATGGACATGAATAATACCATTTTATGATGTGATATAAATATTAATCACTTTGATAGGGGAGAGATGATTACCCTATTATATTTATGTGTGAAAACTTAGTGTGGGTGATAAGGCCATCACTTTTTGGTCTTATGAGATCACATGATAGGTGCATGAAAAATGGGGTATGTAAAGTCACATATGATATATTTGGTTCTAAAATAGTTTAGGATATAATTTTTAACTAATTTTCCCATCCCCTTATTCTATATTGAGGGAGAGAGAGGTTAGGATGCATGACTTAGGATATTAAAGTGGAAATAATTTACACTACATAATCCTATTATTATATTTTCTTATGGTAGGAGAAGATATGGAGGAGTTTAGGATAATAATCAGCCAATAATAGGAGGAAGATGTGTAGGTTAGGTCCCTACATTAGTAGCATATGTACTATGATTAGTAGTAGTAATATTATCAACCACATCCACTATCACAATATCAAGTAGTGGTTTCAAGAGAGGAGGGCAGGTATGAGTAGGATTAGAGGGAGGATAATCCCCCATAGGATATGATCCTTCCATAAAGGATGAGGAGGAGGTAGAGATGAGATTAGACAAGGATTCAAAGCCTCATTAGAAAAATGGGGATATAAGTAAGCTAATGTGTTATTTAAGATTTTACCATAGGCTAAACTAGTTATATTATTGATTCACCCTATGATCAAATTATAATCTATGTTCATGTTTTATTATGTTTCATATTTTGTAATAGATGGATAGAGATCAATTTGAGATTCTATAATGGACTTATTTCACATTAATTATGGACTCAATAGGGAGTAGCTCCTCATGGATCCAATTTTAATTTATAATATGGGTTGACTTTCCAATATGTTTTACCATACCTATTCAATAGAGGGATGAGAGCACTACTCTAAAATATAAGTTTGTTGGTTGGAGTCTCAAGTGAAGAACCTTAGAGACTTATTTTATTTGAGATGTGGAAATTTTTATTATAGTAGGTAGTCTATAAGAAGATAGGCCTTTTAAGATAGGACCAGCTATAGGAGGCACCATAGAAAGAACATGAGTCCTTGCTAGTTTTAATTTGTGCTATTAAAGAGGAAGATGAGTAGGAGCCCTTGACACTCTACTTCAAGAGATGTCCAAAGGTAGGTCTGATTGGATTATATGTATACTACTCTCTTTTTCTTATGATGTTTGTCATACCTTACCTCTTAATGTGGGGATGTTGTCAAAAAAAATTGTGTATTAAAATGTTATGATATTTTTAAATTGTTGTAATTTATAATTTTAATTTATGCACCATGGAAGGCTAAGAAAGTAATGAAATGCTATGAATCTCTTCTCTATAATAATATTTTATCAATATACTTATATTTTAATATTATAACATAATGTATGAAAGTGTGACATATGAGGGATTAGAAATGCACTAATAATAATATTTTAGGATACATTTGAGTGAGTTCATCCATGTGACAGGTGACATTTAGTTTGTAATAGGGAATAATTAGATGATGGGATATGTATAATGGTGAAATAATAAAATATAATCATCAACAATTCATAATTAATAAGAGGATATATTAATCCTTATAGTTATAGAGATAGTTATACATCTTGTTAGGCTTAGTAAACACTAGTTTTATTGGCTTTATCTAGATTTAAATAATTATATGGCCAACCAAGACAAAATTGGTAAAAGGGAGGTTCTCCTATTTTTAGGGATTGTATTTCTTTTTAATTTTGGATTTTTTTTTATTTCTTTCCTTTTGCTTTTGTGACCCCTCCACTTATTCCCATGTGAATAAAAATATACATGTGATCATCACAAAATATTTAATGTAGGAAAGTTTGGCATCTCCATCAAATTCTAACCCCATAAAAATAGTAAAATTCAATGTCTTTATACCAAGGATCAATAAAGTATGAGAGATGTAGATTTTCCTATTGATTTTCTAAGCCTAATTTTTGCATAGTGTTTTTTTATGGGAAATATCCTACCCTGTAAACTTTGGCCCCATGAAACTATTAATATGAAAGGTCTCATCACCAAGGATAAAATTATATAGGTGAAATTACTTGGTTGGAATATGTTAGTGGTTTTTCTTAGAATTAATGGAAAAGGGGATTATATTATGGACAAACTTCTAGACTCAGATGAAAGCTAGAGTATCTAAGATTATAATAATAAGATGTATGAGAATGGGGTGTAGATTACCCATAATAACTAAGATACGACTCCTAATTTATATTTATTTTGAGATAATTTTTCAAAAAATAAAAATGGGTAATGGGAAAGAGATGAAATGATATGTTTCACTATTTTTTTTTGTCATGTGAACAAGTATATAGATATTCATCCTATCAAAATAACTAAAATACAAAAAAAAACGCACAATGTGGATTTTATTAATGTAAAGAGGGAAATGTGAGATATGATATTTTATTTGAAGTTATTATTGTGTTTAAAATAGTTCATATATTCATACAACTCCAATACCTCAAAGGTGCATAAGTGAAAATGTCCATTTTGAAAATCTTCAGTTACCAAATATGAGCCTAACCAATTAGGTGTAAATTTTGGACATTATCATTTATTTTTATCAATTATAATTTTGAATATTAGGAAAATATAATTGACTTAGATAGGGTTCTCATGGACATTATCATTATATGAATGACATATATGATATACATAGGCAGCATGATTTTATACAATTTTGAGTTGATGCTCATCTAGATTTTATAAGTTAGTAAGGCATGTATTTGTAGACTTTTTTTGATCTAGGGGGATTTGGATAAATTTGAAGGCTTGGGATATTTAACTTTTAAATTTTAAAAAAAAAAAATCCAAAAAAAAGAGAAGATTGGGTTTCCCCATTAAGAATATGAATACTTATGCTATAATCCCACAATGAGGGATAAATATAAAATGCTAGTCCATTTTATTAACTTTCATAATATTCACCAATATTGATTTTAATTTTTTATTCATATCCATAGATTTTTCATTGGATTGAGGTTAATATAAAGAGTTTTTGTGAAGAGATATGGATAATTTATTACATAGTTCATGTACTTTACGGTTATTAAAATATGACCCATTAATAGTGATTTCATTTTTGTAATAACAAACCTAAAGATGATCTAATTTGAGATGAATTTTAAAATTACTAACCTAATAAAGTTTTTTAAGGGAGTTCATTCCAATCACTTATTGAAATAATTAATGGATGTAATAATGAAATGATGGCTATTAAAATAAGTGAGAAAAATATTACCAACTAGGTCTAAACCCTAACTAGAGAAGGGCCATGATATTACTATGGGTTAAAGTATCTGGGTAGGTATATGAATTTTGTTAAATAAATGTTGAAATTTATTGAATTTACTCAATTATTATATAACATCATGTTTGAGGGCAGGCCAAAAATAACCCACTCAATGAATATTTTTAGTAGCTAGATGACCACTAAAGTGTCCACTAAAAATGTTGTTATAACATTATAAAAGGACTATCTCAAACTCTTATTTATTGACACATATAAATAAAATTATGTTAAAACAATTTCAGTATATAAATTGGTCAATAATCACATCCTTTGATGCTATGATTTGATGACATCACCTATACTATGAATTAGTAAATTTGGGATAATTTTAACCAACTAACTACTTTATTATGTCAGTAGCATGAATAATAATCTACCATAAGTTTCTTTGATGTATAAAATAAATTTATTTGGGAAGTTAATTTTGACCATATCCCTAGCTTCTGATGGGGAATCAACCAACCAATCAATGATGATTTGTCTTTTGATATACTTTTGGTTAACATAGGTTAACTAAAACTCACTCAAAATCATGATGAAATGAGCAACCTTTGATGATAGAGGTGGTTGGGTAAAAAATGTATGAATGAATTGGGATCTCATAATGACCCTCACTTATTGATTGAGCAGGTAATTCATCAATCATTTAGATATAATAACTATGTCCAAGCACTCTTTTTGTACTTATATATACCATGTTAAAAAATTTATGAGAGTGTGATTAATGAAATATATGGATAGTTATTTTCAATCACTATCCTCTTAGGATAACATGTAGGTCATAAATACATCAATTTCCATAAAATAAAGTATGAGGGGGTGATCATACTTAGGTTTCATGAGAGTTGGTTGAGCCATAATAAAGATATTTATCAATTAAATTATGTCTTGGTAGTATTGAGTCTAATTTATACAAGTTTACTTCTTGATTACATGGTTTATAGGATGAAAAATGCATTTAATATCAAGAATAAATCTTTGAATTTCACCCAACTTCCTTAAGAATAAAATTATTCTTGATTCATTAGTAAGGGGGTCATGTCTAGGATGAAACATATGTTTGTAAGATAGATATCAATATCACATTTTGAGACAATGAAAGAAAATATTTTTCCACCAGTAACTTCAAACAATAACTTATTAAGATTAAGTATGACACTATATTTCGATCAAGTGATTAAAGATAATACATATAATCTCAAGGTGATCTTTCTTCTTATATTTTCTTAGAATATTATTGACATCAGTCTCCATCATTTTATGAATGAGATCATGTAAAACATGGGTCATATCCCTATAATAATTTTTCCAATTGTTTAAGGATGAAACACATGATAACATAGTATAATGTTCCCCACATAATGGTGATGGAGGACTTGATTTGGTCTTCTTATAAAATGGAAATTTAATTATATCTTGAGAAACCTTTAGAGGGATAACAACTCATACCTAGGTGTAGCATCCACCATTACATGATTAGAGGGTAGGGGTTGTATTATTTTTTACATGTCATATTAATATCTCAAAATTCTATGTATATCCTAATGTTATGTTCTTCTTAATGATGGGGATAATATTAGATAGTTATTTGGTGTAGTCCATAAGTTTAATGAACCCCTCATTTGATGACTTCTTATTTAACCATGAATGAAAACTTTTATTTTATGATCCTGAGATATTTATCAAAAGGTTTAATATCCTTCATAGTGACTAGATAATGGACCACCACCTCAGGTTGAATTATCATCATGTATGCATATGATAAGGCAAAGTCATTAAAGAATATAATAAGAAAATTTGTGTTGTATTATACCTTTTGAGGTGAGAGTGAAGATTTAAGATTAAGTATTTTTTGTGATCTTTAGTCCCAATGTTAATATAGATGGTATACTTTTTGAGGGAGGTGTTACCCTCTTCAAATTCTAGTGGGGCAAGAGGACATTATAGGATTCACCATCTACCTCAAAGATATTGTGTTCTTTATAATAAGAATCATAATCCTAAAATTTTAAATATGAATCATAATAATCCATTTTGAGGGAATAACAAGGATAAAATGTGAAATAAAAACCCATATTATAGTGTGACAAGATAAAATTATCATAAAATTTTAATAATTCTAAAACCACCTTGTCATTTTTATAAAGTCTAAGACAAGAGGGATTGTCTCTTAGTTTTATGAAATCTCAACCATAAAAATATCAAGTATCATTTATACCCCATGTTTTATTCCTAGATCTTGATATTTTTAAATGTTCTAGGTTTTAAACCCTCATGTTTAAAAACGGAGTATAATGGGTTTATCCTCCTCTAGGATAATAATGATTTAAACTATTAACATGGTTGAGACATCTAGTATTGTTTCAAGTTTATATTCACCCATTTTATCCATCATTATTAATCCATTTTACTTAGGACTTTAATTTTCTAAGGTTTTAGGATCTTTAGAGTTCATTCCTATGACACATGTTGTGGTAAAGATGGGATATTTTTACTAGAAGGTAGGGAAGTCTTCACTAACCCATTACTAGGTAAGTGATACTCAATATGAAGTCTTGAATTTTTATTAAGAATAGCCTAAAGGACATCAAATAGTTTTAGATCACCTTGGGTAATGAAAAACTTTCCCAATTAAAATGATATGATTTCTTGGAACAAGGAAGAGTGTATTTCTTTCATCTTATGTATCCAAGGCCTCCCTACAATCATGTTATAATTTGTGTCCTTTTCTATGACATAAAATTTAGTAAGCACTATTTTGGATTCCAATGTGATAGGTAACATTGAGGTCCCAATATAAGTATATTTGGGTATATACAAGCCTTACAAGGTGTTTCTAATTATGGAATAGTTGGTTTCTCAATAGCTAAGATTTTGAAGAAATGAGAAAGGGACTATATTGACTATAGAACCATCATCAATTATTTCTATTTTAAATAATTCTTTTATATGCAAACCTATATTTATAAGGTTAGATATCCTCTTTTATACATTTTTACATCATGATGTAGGTGTATAAATTCAAATAATTAAATAACATCCATTGAATCTTACGTAAGAGGATACATGTCTATATCTATATGGTTTATCTAGGTTTATGTAAATGGGAAATGATGAGACCAAATTATGTCTCATTATATATCAATAAATATTACCATTTTATCTTGCATAAATGAAGTTTTAATGTAGACATATATGTGTTTTTAAGAGCTTATACTTATTTAGAGTAAAATATAGGACATATATTTGGTATATTATTTAGAAGTCATTTTAATCTAAATTTATAAATATTTATAATGATTATTTTGAAATAAAAGTCAGATATTGTTAATGTGGGTTAAAATATACTACAAATGCATATATTAGAGTTTAGATCACTAAATATAAAGTCTACAACAATTTTTTACCAACACCAAAGTTCCATAGTAGTTATTGAGTTAGTTGTTGAGTTCATTAGTCTAGATTTAGAGGTCACTAATATCAATCTAGAGGTCACCAATATAGTTTTTAAGGTCACTAGTCCAATTCTAGAGGTCAGTAGTTTGGATTTAGATGTCACCAATCTAGATTTGGAGGTCACCAATTCAGATTTAGAAGTCACTAGAAATCAATCTAGATGTCTAAAACTTCATAATAATGAAACCAAAGAGCTCCAGAGATTATTACCATATATTATTTGAAATAATTTATATGAAATTTATCTATATCCAAAAAATAATCATTTATAAAAATACAAATTTCAACACTAGATATTTTTAGAAATTAGAAATATATTTATAGTATTTTAACTACTATGGATATCTAAAATAGAGGTTATTGGAGATGTCAAAACAAAAATTTATTACACTTAATTCTTTCTAAAAACATAGATAATTTTATAAACCAAGTTTTTTGGTTGTTAGACTATAATAACAAATTAGTTGTAAACTAATTCATTAGGTTGTTTATAATGAATTAGTTGTAAACTAATAGGGTATGTTGTTAACTTAGAATAAGAAATCAACTCTAAACTGATTGGTTGGGTATTTAAGATTAATAAATCAATTATAAACTAATTTTTTGTATTATAGGTATAGCCTTCTCATTCATTTTAGATTAGTAGAAACACATTATTAAAGACTAGACTATTAGTAGGGTAGATTGAAAATTGATAGAGACAAAAGAAATGAAGAAGAATTAGAAGAATCTAATTTTAAATTAATTTTAATAATATATGTATCAATAAAAATTTGGAGCATTGTGCACATTTTTTTAATTATTTAAACTTGGTCCAATTCCAAAGGATGAGTAAACCGCTCCTCCCAATGAATATGCCAACATTTGGTATTTATGTTTTTATTGTTTCATTTCTATGTTTTAATTTTGTTTTCATCATCTATTTGTTTTAATTTCTATTAAATAATTAAATTTTGGGAGTAATTGGATCGATATACCAACACATATTTATTTTCATTTATGTAATGTGTGTTTCAATTCCTATAATTTCAATTCTAAAAGTACATTTTCCATTTTCCAAAGTGCATTTTAATTATAAAATTTCAATTCTTACAATTAGATTAATTTTTTTTTGTTTCTAATTAAAAATAACTATTAGATAAAATTATTCTTGTCCCTATTGTATACAACCTTCAGACACTAGCCTAAATTGATATAAATTACTAAATTATGAGGACTCAACACAACACATATTATTTTTGGCATTATTATTAGTGACACTAATTTCATTATGGGCTTGTATTTTTAAATTGGTTTTTGTGATGAATTCCTGATAAAATTTCATTACCCTTCCTCTACTCACATCAAAAAATGATTTTTTTAATGTTATTTTCAAGTTTTGATTCAATTTAATTTACATCAACAATGTGATTTTCATTTACAATAATTAGACTATAGGTGTGATTTAATTTACATAAATTATATTAAAGATTTAAATTTATAAGAAAATAGATTAAAAAGGTGTGTTTTTTATTTTCAAAAAAATGTGATTTAAATTTACAAAAAATATATTAAGGTTTAATTTGATTAAAATTCTTTTACTTGTGTTAGCAATCAAAGAAGAAGAGACATGATATAAACTCTTTCATAGAATATCAATTTCTACTTAAAAATATATTTAATCAAGTATTTATTTTAAAATATTTTTTATAATTGGTTTATTTGAGAAAATTCTTAGTTAGTTCATTTATATTTCTTTTTTGTGTTAAAATTCATATGGAGTCATAACAAATGGATTTTTTTTGCCATTGAGAGTGAGAAAAACCTAATAGGAATTTTTAAATTAAGATATCAAAATTTAGTTATTTTTATGTAAAGTATAAATTTAAATTAATAAAACATATTTTAAAGGAAGATACACCCCCCATCCCAACCTTATATTTTATTAAAAATTAAGCCTCTTTAGAAATAATTTTTACATATCTAAGATTTTAGATCCGATCTACAAAATAAAAACCTGATCTAAAAATCAGATGTGAATTTTTTTGGGATCTGATTTGAAAATTAATATAAATAAAATAAGTTACTAAAGATATAATATTAAATAAAATAAATAAATTAATGATATTTTTTTCTTCTAAGATATATTTAAATTTGAAAATACGTGTCATTATTTTTTTTACACTTTAAAACTTTCATATTTGGTATGAAAATAGTTTGTGTTATTAAATTTTGGAAAGGAAAATGATGGAAGGATTAAACAAAAAATTATGTGGAATGTATATCTCTATGTTTATATTTATATTCAACTTGAATTATGTTAAGAGTAATAATATTTCCATAGTCTATGTAGAGTGTAGTGAATGCTTCTAGATAGATTATACGAGTGATTATTTGATCAAAATTTTATATCACACTCTATGAACCATCATTAATATGAGAATTTATAATTGAATTATTTTGTTTTGACATAAAAAAAAACATTTATGTTGAAAATAGTGATTGCTTTTCAAGAGTGAAACTATAAAAATAATTTTAGATCAGTCCATTTTTTAGCATATTATATATAGTAAATCAATTTTATGAAATGAGTCTTAAAATTTATGATATTCATAGAAATATAGATTAAAAAAAATTGAATCATACAATTTTGATATCGTTAGAGAGAGAGAGAGAGAGAGAGAGAGAGAGAGAGAGAGAGAGAGAGAGAGAGAGAGAGAACTTAAAATTTATGATATTCATAGAAATATAGATTAAAAAAAATTGAATCATACAATTTTGATATCGTTAGAGAGAGAGAGAGAGAGAGAGAGAGAGAGAGAGAGAGAGAGAGAGAGAGAGAGAGAGAGAGAGAGAGAGAGAGAGAGAGAGAGAGAGAGAGACAGAGAGAGAGAGAGAGAGAGATAGAGAGAGAGAGAGAGAGAGAGAGAGAGAATAATTTCTATTAGTCATTGACATTGCTTTAAATTTTAATTGTACAAACTATCATCTTGCAATTTCAAGGACCAAATTTATGATCCAATATACCATTCACTAAGAGGTAATTTTAATTTTTAATTCATCTTCATATTATTTATAAATTTATTTCTAAATATTCACTATCTCCTTATAAAATATGATGTAGCACTTACTTGAAAAAGGAAAAACTATTTAATTGGTGTCTCAAATTTATAGCATATGGATCATTTAAAATATTTTTAATTCATCAAACATCTCATGTAAATTATAACTAAATATTTTTTTCCATAATATATCATGATATTCATGTTGAGTTCAAAATTTATAACCAATAATCAAAGTGCATGTTGAATTATTTTAGATTTCTTTTACATACATGTATTTTAAAATCATCTTGCTCAAAAGAAGAAGATACAAGAAAATGTATTTATATTTAGGAATTATATTCAAATTGAGATTAATTACCTCAATAAACATATGAATGAATGAATACACACACACACACACACACACACACACACACACACACACACACACACACACACACACACACATACATATACATATATATATATATACATATATATATATATATATATATATAAACACACACACAAACATACACACACACACACACACACACACACACACAGATATATATATATACATATACATATATATATATATATATGTATGTATGTATGTATGTATGTGTATATATATATGTGTGTGTGTGTATGTATATATATATATATATATATATATATATATATATATATATATATATATATATATATATATATATATATATATATATATATATATATATATATATATCCACCAAGTGAACCAGTATCTAATTCCACTTCCTATATTACTTAGTAGTTACAATGGATTGTTACCCATGATGTAATTTGGTGAGATGGATTGGAAAAAATATGAATGATTGGTTATATATTTATTATTTTACTTTATAAATTTCAAAACAAGTTTGAATCTATTTTGGTAGATCATAGTAAAAGTTGATCTTTACTAAAGAAATAAGTAAGGGAATTTTACCTTATAGATGAAACTTACCATTAATTTTATACAAATATCATTATATATAAGGTATATTATATTTAAATAACATATATAAATAAACTTATCTAATTTGGTATAATTTTTATGACATATAAATTATATGACTATTGTGACTGGAACTAATATTTTTATTACAATGAGGATTTGTAAATAAGCATTTCTTGCTTGCATGTCTCTCATTAGTTTCCATTTCCTTTTAAGACACACATTAATTAATATATATTAAAAAATTTATCATGCCATCAACATCATTAACCCATAAATTCATCTATTTTCATTTATTTCAATCCATGTATGTGCCGACATCTTTGCAAGATCAATAAAAAAGAATTGAATTCAAATTCATGAATACTAATGGATTTGAAAATTTATTATTTAAAAAAAAGTGAGAGATTAAAAAATTATAAATGGAATATATTTCCAAAAAATTGAGACACTTTATATTTATATCTGGATTATATACAAAGTTTTTTTTGTATTAGTAGCTCTAGACAATTGTAGGTCACTCTTGACTATTATGCAACAACTCTTGATTGTTTTAGGGGGATATTGACTATTATACGATTACATTAATGTGAAAAGATATTTTTTGTGTAAGCACATGATGTATAAAAATTTTAAATCATCAAGTGGACATGGTGTTTTATTTTTTAATATTGAACAAGTGAGGTTAGAACTCTACCAAGGAAAGGAAATCAAGAGGATGTTGACAGTTACAAAAATAAGATAAACAATGAAAAAACTCAAGAATTATTGATGGTATTGGTTATAAAACTAATTTTTAGCTGACCAATTAATGTATAAATATCCTTGATGATAAAATCATCTTGTTAACTAATCAAGGGTTAAAAAACAAAAACTAGTGAAGAGTTGAAAACTAGAAAATGTTTTATTTTCCCAACAATAATAAAATTGTATGTAATTAATCTTAAATATCTGCTATATTTTTGTATAAAATAGATTAAACCATATTGATATGAATAAAAACAAGGACAATTATGAGTATGAATAAGACATCTATCCTATTATTTTATCTTTAAATATATTCAAAAGCTTTTGGATTAAAAATAAGTCCACTTAACAAACTTCCTAAGAAGATAAGTTTAATTAAAAAAGAGGAAGAGGGAGCCAATATTTCAATGTATGAAGAAATGAATAAGATTAAGTGTGTGAGAGAGTTAAAAATAGTTAACCGGTATCTCTTTTACTAAAAATTACAATAAAATGCATTATTGATTTCAAAATAATGTTCACTAGATCTTTTAGTTCAACTTATATTATTTACAAAAAAGAGATGTGATGAATTATATAATGATGGAGAAAATTTATTTAGATAATTTAAATAAATAAAAGAGAGATATTTTAATAATAAAAAATCCATTGTTAAAATGATCAAAAAGTATAAAAAATGAGTGGATAGAAATAAGGTACAAATATTCACTAATCCTACTCCCACTCAGATCATGGGATAACATAATAGAACAAGCTTATGAATATTTTAAAAGATGGAACATATATGGAACATGTTCATTTTGGATAAAATAATTGGGTAGACTTATAAAAATAATATAAGTGTAATACATGATATGAAATTTTGAATCTACAAAGAAACTAATAGCATGCATGAGTTTAAGTGTGGGGTATACGATGAGACCATACTATGTCTCATTTATATCAATAAATAATACACTTTTTATTCCAAGAATATATTTTTAAAGTGGAATTATATGTATTATTATGAGAAGATGCTTGTTTAGAGTAAAATATAAGATATAAATTTGGTATATTCTTTATAATTCATTTTAATCTAAATTATTGACTATTTATAATGATTCTTAGAAAATAGATGCTAGACATTGTCTATACAGGATCAAAGAGGATTAAAATGTAGATAGTAGAGTTTACATAGCTAAATATAAAGTCTAGAGAAGTTTGGTACTAGATATAGGTTTTCACAGTAGCTCTTAAACTATCTCCTGAGTAATTACTTTAGCATCAGAGGTCACTAATTCAGCTCCAAAGATCAATAGTTTAGATCTAAAGGTCACTAGTTTAGCTTTAAAGGTCACCATTCTAGATCAAAAGGTCATGAATCATGATGTTATAATTTTTTTCTATTTATAACTAAATGAGGGCCTATGTAAGAGGTCACATCAAGATTTATCAATGTATAATTAAATGTTTTAACACTAAGAGTTATATATGGTAGGGGATAATTAAATGGATTATATTGTGGCACATTTTGATTATTGAATTTTTAATGGTTAAGAAAGAGGTTTTTGGTAAATTTTCATGTTGTAATTTTAAGTTGTTATAGGATCCATTGGGGAAGATTGAGGGTTTGTATTTTCACTTCCCAAAAACATGTCTACAAATGTCTATCATTGGTCCTCAAGGAGTCATTGGATGAACTTGATATAATCCATAAAGATCCAACTCTCATGTTTGATGATCCTATGAAAGAGATAATAAAATTTTGGATCATAATCACTTGGTCATTTTTATTGTGTTTACCATAATGTTGTTCATTATTTTTTGGATAAAAACATTGATTGTGAAATTGAGCATTTTGGTTCTAGTCAAGATTTTAATATTAGTTTTTTGATAATTCTAATATTAGTTGTCATAAGGATATGGATGGTCAAAATAAACTACATGAATAGTTCATAGAGGGTTTATATTTATTACATACCCATGTAATTATTGTTAACAATATGATTTTAATTATTTTTTAAAATATTTTTCTTCTTAGGTCAGTCTATCATGTCATCTATGGTAGCATTATGGTTAATATTTAAAATATTTGGACCTTGGTTATTTTGGTTATTATAACTAGTGTTTTTATAATTCCCAATATTTTTTGGGGGTAAAGATTTATCCTTTTTATCCATAGGTGATATAACCACTATCTATGGTCATTTGGTCTATTCTAAATGCACTCTCTAACACTTCTTCATATGATCTTTAGGAAAATTTATGGTTATTTTCTCTAGTTTATTTTTTAAAAGAATAAAGGAAATTATCACACACCTCTCTTTGATCCATATGTGTGGTACTGGAAAAGGAATAGATAACTTGTTTCCACCTTGAAATAAAATGGGAAATACACTCATTATGTTGTTTCTTAATGTTTAGAAACTCTTTTATTCCTCTTTGATTAAAATTTTTTATGTTAAAATTTTTTACAAATTCTACCATAACATGGCTAAAAGTATAAATGGAATCCTCTAGGATGTGGTAATGCTATTATAATGTAGTTATATTAGGGGTTTTTGGGAAAATTTTGGTCATTCCCTAAGTGATACACTCCTCTCATGTGTACCACTAATCAAACAAATAAAAAAGGTGTCCTCTTGGTTTAAAAAAGGATCCTAGGTGTTTTGATATATCATGACTCACATAGAAACTAAAGTACATGTTCATATTCATATTATACATATGATTATTAGAGTAAAACCCCTCATGCCACAATATTTGTAAACGTAACATTATGTATCCCTTCATGATAATATCTAATTAGTTTTAAAAATACTAGAACATAGTTTATAAAAAAAGGAAAAAGTAAATGAAAAGAAATGAAAAAAATATTGAAATCCTTTTTAATAGGAAAACAACAAAATCCAACCTAAAGTCAAAAGAGAGAGCCTCTATGTTGGTATTTATTTGAGGTGATAGGATAACAAAATTTAATGTTAGATTAATCCAAGGTTAAATTTTTCTAATCATTATGTTATGAATAATATTAAATGTTGAGTACTATATTATTTTAGTGTTAGGAATTTACCAAATTAATCTAAAAACCCTAAACCAAAAATAAACAAGCAATAAGCAATATTCAAAATGAAATGCATGTTCACCAAAATATTTACACTATAATTTATTATGAATTACAATTAAAGTGAATTAAAAATTTAAATTATTGAAATATGATACATGAATTTAAATAAGATTGAATACTATAAATACAAAGATCTATATTACAAATTTTGTATATTACTAAAATTTGAAACTAGGGTTAAGGCTAGATAATTATCCTTCTAAATAAATTAATTTAGACTTTTTTTACTTTTTGTGAGCTATGAATGACTTTAAAACAAAAAATAATAGATGAATTGTATATTATGATAAGTCAGAAGAAAATAAATAAGGTCATATGGCATATTTTTTTGATACTATGCTTATATCTAGATAGACTATGCACTAGATCTAAGAATATAGGCTTATTTACCTCTATCTTTAGGTGATCTCTTTATGTATGGATTTTTTATTTGATGCATATAATATATTAAAAATAAATTCCCTAGTTTTCCATGATCACACAAGAGGGATAAAATACAAAATGAGTAAAGGGAGGTTGTCGGAATGGCTAAGCTATCATTAGAAAACCCCTTGTTGATTGAGTGTTTCCTACATATCCCTTAGGCCTTATATTGATGTAGTTATCCCTTTAGGGAGGATCATATGAATATAAATAATAATGATTTAATTAGAGTGATTTAAAATTTATGCCCTTAAACTATAATAAAATAATGTTAGACTTGGCCAAGGACTATGGTTTTATAGTAAAATTGTAATAATAGTCTTAGTTAGAAGATAGATGCTTTCTAAATCATAAAATAGATGCTTCTATTAATGAGTGATAGGTAGGTTCAAGTGTGACCCTTTATGTTATTTTATAGGAGAATATTTAAAATATTTGTAATAAACAACTTATTAGTTTGTGTCAGAAATCCATTATGAAGCATGTAATTTTTAAAATATGGCCATTAGAGAACTACAGACAAGGCTATAGTGTTCCCTTGTTTGTTGCATGTTTAAGATCTTATCCAATAAGAACATAAGATTTTAAAACCAAAATTATAGTGGGGTATATGTTGAATAGGTATGAATAGAGATAAAATAGGGAATTCTTAAAAATATGTGTAATGATTGTGATACTTTGACGGCTTTATTAGAGATTATAGGTTATTGGAATGGTAATTTGACCAAGCAAGGTAAAGATGTCAAGGACAATCATTATCAATCATTTATAGATTAAATTTTACTATATGTAGTGGGTATGTGTGTTAAACAAATAAAATATAAACTAAAATAGATTGGTTACTTTAATTTAATTATATGTTTTTATATTTTACTCTAAACCTAACATGTAAGACCATTATGCTTTCAAATTTTTTTATACAAGTGAAACTCTGAAAGATTGAATGCTTTTTAATAAAAAATACTATGAAAATCAACTATATATTTTTGGCATTTTCTATTTAAATTTTTTAGTATGAAAAATAAAATAATTAAAATAAGTTATCCAATCTAAAAAAAGTAATAAATAAGGCTAAATTCCCTAACTTGACCAAAACATAGAATAATTGGAGAAGAAGAGTTTTATTTAAAAATGAAATTAATTGATGATCAGCTACTAGATTCTTATTTTTTACTCAATAATGACAAAAAAATTCTCATCAAGATTAACACAAGAGGCAATGAAAATATAATTAAAAAGTGAAGAGGAGAGATAACTAGATTGTGGTTGGTTTCACAAATAATATAGTGTTATGTTGTAAATTTGTGAGTTTCTTCCTCAAATTTATGTGGGTGACTAGAAGATTACTATGGAATTTGGGATGATTTATCAATTATATCTCTTCATAAATTGTATACTCAATTCTCAATGCAATTTTTAGATATAAAATTCAAGGTAAAAAGAATTATTTTTAAGAAAAGAGAAGATGTTTCATGTGGGAGTTAAATTTTTTTGGCCAAGATATTGTTGGAGTTGACTTAGAGTTATCTAAAATTTACTTAGACATGACTTGGAGTGTAGTGTATATTTAATTATTCAAGTACAAATAAATAAAATAAAAAAATTGAGGTCTAACAAATAAAACATGTTCAAATGCATGTCTTAGGAGTGACTTTTAAAATGCATGAAATGATGAAAAAAACACCTTTGTATTTAGGTTAAGGATAGGTAACCATTAGAGTAGTCATAAAAAATTACTATAGAGGCTACGATAATAGCTAGGGTGGTTGTGCTAAACATAGGGTGTATTTATCATGCCAAATAAATTATCAAATTTGGAAGGATTGGTCTTAAAGTCTATAAATTTGAGACTTGGATAAGGTATAAAAAGAGGAAAAATTAAAAAAGGGAGAAAACTAGGTCTAAGCATATTATTGCTTATGGAGGTCATTTCATCATCACCAAATACCATAAATTGTTGCTATGTGTAAAATTTTGGTGCATACAGACACTAAGTTCATAAGAAAAACACATTTGAAGAAGAAATTTGAGATGGTTAAATGCTTGATAAAATAATTAAGAACTTACCCTTTTTTTGATTTCATACTGATGAATTTATTACATGTGTAGATGAAAAAATGACAACACTAAATATAACATATTTTGAGATTTGAAAAAGTGATCAAAGGATAGTAAAATCTCAACCAAAATCATGAAGTCTTGTAGATTTAAAAATATATACAAAATAAATTTGAAGAAATATAATCACTAAGAGGAAAAAACCCAAGTATCAATCACCATGAAGAAGTATATGATGATTATCAATATCATGAATTTTTAATTCCATGTAGATTCTTAACAAGCTCTAATGAATACTTTTTTGTGAAGAAGAAGAGGTAATTGATTTTACCTCTATACATATATTTGAATTGGATCAAGTTATGTATTGAAATTTCTTATTTTTAAATAAGAGATAATACTTCTATATTTTCTAGGTTTATTACATATGCTTCCTAAAGTATATTTATTTATGACTCACCATCAAGATCACAATTTTAATATCTTGATGGTTCATATTTTCTCTTTATTGAAACTGAAATATCCTATCCAAAATATTGAAATTTTTATATAGGACAAAAAATCAAAGGTCAAATTATTTAAATCATGTGTCACTAGATGTGCAATCAATTTTTGAAGCACAAAAGTTATGATTGAAATGTTTCTTACACTTTGGCCAAAACATGGAAAGTTCTAATTAGTGGGCACTACACATTATATAAAAACCTTTAGATAAATTTTTTTTAGTTCCTATAATAGTTATAACATACCTAAATTAATGTTAATATAAAAGTTTTAGGGGAAAATTGAAAATAAAAATAATAAAATAAAAGGGTGGTAATGCACCAAGATGGAAATGGGTTGCATTGTGATCTTCTACTGAATATTACATATAACTTCTGAACATGTGATATAGTTAAAGGAATTATGTGTAAGAAAATGCATGAGGTATTAAATGACATTAATTTTATAATGTTTTTTAAATATAAATAATGATGATAAAGTATAGATAAGAAATAACAACTAAATCCTTTATCAATTACTTGATATGCATAGATGTAAAAATACTACAATTTTTTTTTGAAATCATAATCTAAAAGTAAGTTCAAGAGGTAATAAAAACATGAAATTTGGAGGGTAAAAAAATAATAAGCACATAAATTTCAATTAAATAATAACTATACATAGTTACAACTCATTATAAAAGGTCCACACTTCTATATAAAATTTGGAGCAGAGGTCATGACAACATGGAATAAATATGGCCTAAATAGTTCTAAGAAAGATCCCAAAAAAACCTTCAATTTATAATGAGGTAACTATACCATTCATAAAATGAGAAAGAGAGATAATAAAGGGGTAAATTTTAATATCCTAGATACCAAGTGCCAAACTTAGAATATTATTTAATACAAAATATTTCATTTGGTTCTTGCTCTATATATCTTCTATATATTATACAACTGCAAGTTTCTAATTATTTCAATCCCATGTTGCCATACTTTACATGAAATATTTAAATTTTAATTTATATATTAAAATAATAATTTTGTAATATTTAAATAAAATATTTAAGGTTCCCCTTTTATTCCAATTAATTTATGTTAAACATAAATTCTTTTACATAAATCTTAGATTGCTTGTGTTCTCTCCTTTTAAATTATAAGAAACATTTTAACTCATTTATACACCCATAACTTAGAGTTCTTTTAGCTAGATTCAGATTTTAATAAATATTCTATTTATTTAAATTAGTGAGTGAAACCTCTGATTAAATAAATATTTTACATCTAACTTATTAATAAAAGTCTTCTTACTTACATAATTAATCATTTTTTTTACCTCAAAGAACCATTTTTTGCAAATAAAATCAAGCTAATAAATAATAAAGCCTGATGCAAAATTTTCAAACAAGGGTGATTCCCTAAACAAGTCATATTCATTCCCTTAGTGGATCATGACAACTTCCTAAATTAAAATATTTTCCAACTGAAATATTAAAAAATATTATTGATTTGAAATTTATTACATTCCCTCCTATCAAATATTATGACACCTATTGTAATGAAATTAATTTGTCATTAGAGTAGAATCAAAACAATATATCACAATATGATTTAGATAAGAGTAGAATATTTGAATAAATGATGAACCACTTTAATTTATAAACTTCCACAACCTTTCAATAAGAATTAAAATGTATAATATGATAATCTAATACTAACTAATACTTCCTATATATACCCTCCTTATGATATATAGACTAGCTAAGTTATTGCTACTACCATTATGAAACTATAGATATTATTATATGAATTAATTAAAGGTTATGTTAGCCACAATTTGGATATACTTATACAAATACATAATATATGTTAAGTATTTAGCATACCCCTCCTCTTAAAACCATCATTATGCTCAATGTTGATAATCATTGAATGGTTTTATGGGAATGTTTCATCCTCTCATATGACATATTCATTGGATATATTTTACCACCTGATTAAATAATTAGTAATCACCTTATTCCTAAAATATATAGTGTATTATAAAGTATTTCTTCATTTTTTATAATTTTTCTTCCCTCATCAAGCTTTGATAACTCTATTTGGGATAAAAATCTTTGTCCAATGACCTTCTTAAAGTAGGAAATGTGGAAGAACAAATGTAGTGTTGTTGATTTAGGTAACTTATATTTCTCTAACCTATGGTTATATAATATAGGAAAACAAATTTATTGTTACAAACATATATATGGATAGCCAACTTATGGGATATTTTCACACTTTTCCTAAAGTTATTAGATTCTTAATACTAAATTTAGCTAAATATCTACATAATAAATACACTAGAAAAGGGCACACAAGAATTAGAGAACATAACACACTTATTTATTCATAAAAAATTCCAATAAAGTATTTTAAATACATACTAGATGGGATTTAACACAAATAAAACAAACTCTAGCACACTTCCTCAGTAGTTTTGTGTTATTTCATAGATCTATTATGTTGTTCCACAGATCTTATGTTATAATCCATAGCTATGTTGTATTATTCTATAGCTATTTTTTACACCCATTTTATTATTTTAAAGTGTTTATTCTTCCCAATTATAAAAATTATTGCTAATCTTCTCACATTTATTCTTGCACCCTCTGATAGTTGTTCTCACACTTATCTTTTCTCCTTTTTTCATTTTTTAAAAATCCAATGCCCTCTTTATTTTGAATCCATTTATTACTCTTCTTCTACCTTTCTTGATGTTTCTCTTCAATATATTATCTAATTCATTTTTTCCTACTTATTGGGAATATGTTAGTTTATTATAATTATGGACTGTAAACATCCATCATTAAAAATATTTTGGATTATTTATGTGCCATTTTAAAAATGTTTTCTTATGTCTAAAACTCCTAACATGGGGATTTTTTTCCCAATGGTTTTAGTCACATCATGTACTTAAATATTCAAATTAACCGTTATGATTTTTTATGGCTAAGTTATATTAAGGAATTTCAAGAAAAAATTTGTGTATGCCAAGTATTTGATGAAATTATAACAAGATAAATTACAACCAAAACTTGAGGTAACCTTTTTTGAGGTGATTCAAGATTGATCATTCACCTTGGATTCTCCATCATGAAAAAATCAAGGTAATTAAAATGTGATCTATTTATAATATGTATGGATTAAGTGGTAAAACCACCTTTTTCCATTAATATTGATGACCATAATGTTCTCTTCCAACATACTGAATATCCATCTAATTTTATTTTTTCCTCTTCCATTTCTAGATTCTTTTTATTCCCTTCAAATTATTCATATTATTATTTTTATCTCTACTCTTTAATTCCTATTTTGTGGTATTAGACCCACCAAATGATTTTTAATTAATTTTAAATATTATTGAGGCCTAATACCCACTTTCATCTAACTACTACCACCATGATGATCCTTAATGAATCTTACTTCATCTTATGGGATTTACCCACTACTATGTGACCACCTCCTCTTAAATCCTCTATGTCTTTGTTCATCATATATATTTATTTTATTTCATTTTTCCTTTCCTCACTATTCTCTATTTGCATCTCCTCTTTCCTTAAGTCTACCATCTCTTTCTCTAATTTTCTCCTTGACACTACCACCTCACTTGTGGATTAATTCATAAGAGTCTTAAAATAATATTATTATTTACATGCTCCAGCTGATATATACGTAAGCTTTTCCTCTTCACATATTGTGTGCTTAAGTGGATCCATTTATTCATCTTGGAATGCCTTTATAAAGGCCACCTTTATCTTCATCTCTACACTTCCACATTGAATACAATCATAAATTATTTTAAAATCATGATACTTAATAATCCCCATGGATTATTCCTTCATCTTAAACACTTAATTGGCTAAGATAATAATAAAATATTATTTCTCTTTGTCTTGTATTATATTTTATAATAACAAAGTAGATACTTTATTTCCTCTTCATTTCTCATGTTCTTTGCATCAACTCTCAGTGGAATTATTCCTCCTTCCTTAATATCCTTTGAAATCAAATCTATGCCATGTAAAAATGAACTTTCACTTCATTTTCCTCAATGAAAACAAGGAAACACTTAACTCATAAGATTCTCTCCAAAATAAATGTGGTCTTATCTCACATATCATGCCACTAGCATCCATAAATCTTCTTGGTAGAATCATGTCCACCATATTTATCTCCTTAATTATTAGGCATGCACGTAAATAAAAATATTAATGGAATCAAGAGTTTTGATTAACAATTCTTCAAGCTCTTGATACCACCTCAGTACATACTATCTAATCGTATCTATTGATTTCATTCTCCCCATTTATTGAATTCACATGATGAACTATCAAAGGGTCATTTCTAACAACCTCCATGGTTGTTATCTCCTCATTATTCAACCCTACTCACCTCATGTGCATTCACTCACACTTCATACACCTCTATTGTTTACTTCATGGAAATTGGAACTTCTTATTAGTTTTATATAACTATTCTTGTAAAATATAAATAACCAAAATATTACTTGTATCATTAAATTTTAATTTATCCTCTTCCTTTTATGGGATTAAATTTTGTCACCTCTACGTCCTATTTCATGAGTATTTATTCATCTATGGGTTCTTTATATGCCTATTTTCCTTTATATTATAAAAAAATCATAATTGGGCTTCTCTCTTGTATATCTCACTTTTCATTCCCTTGTATGACAATATTATTCTTTACATTAAATTTTTTGAGTTTTTCACATCAAAAATTAATTTTACCATTACCTTTCAACGAAATATTATTAATATATTCATGTTCAAACATAAAATAATGGAGTTTATTCTACCATTCTCTTTGAAATTATGGGTGTACAAATGACCCATCAATTTATTAACCATATGTTCCTATCCACACACATTATTATTTCCTTTTTCTTGTGTCCTCTCTTGTAGATATTATATACAAGTATATTTACAAATAGAATTTTTCTTCCAATTTTGACCATCATGGGGTATTTAAAAAACTTCTCTTAAAATAAATTGTCTAGCTTAACTACACATTTCATGATATTTTTATGGCTCTATTTAATATTAAAAATCAACTTTGAAAGTAAAATTTTCTTTCTCATTGTCTTAGATACTAGTCTCTTTTATTTTCTTGCTTGGATTCAATCTAAAGGATCTAACATTGATTGTATAAGACCCCCATAATAAATATTATTTATCATAAATACCCAAAAATAAAACATCTTATTCACTTGATGTTGTCTCCATGAATTTGAATCTTTCTTAGAATTTTATCAATTTTTCTATCAAGTCTTCTACCCTTAGTTATCTTACGTATTTATGTGACATTTATTCTCCAAAAATAGTTTTTTAATTTAAAACCTACAATAAAATAAAAAAAGATCTTCTCACACTTTATCTACACTCATAATACTTTTCTTATGCCTATAACAAACTCACTTTGAGTGAAATGTATCTTACGATACCTTCCACTCAACAATGTTTTTTCTATTCAAAGATCTACTCTCTTGTTTTATACCCATAATAATGTGGTAAATAATTCTAATAAAAATTATAAACTTGATTTTATACAAATTGATGTAATAAAATATAATTAATTATGGAAAAAATTAAATGGATACACCAATTATGGATTGGTTTGACAATTTTCCTAAAATTATAAAATTCTCAAGACTAGCTTTTTCTATGTTTCTATGTAACAAATACATTAAATAAATACATACAATATTTAGAGTGAATAACACACTTCTTATTCATAAAAAATTTCATGAAAGGATTTATAAAACATCCTAGATGAGATTTACCACAAAAAATAAAAATCTAACACACTTTCTCAATAGTTATGTGTTATTTTACAACTCTATTGTGTTGTTCCATAGCTTTATTATTTTGTTTTGTAATTGTGATGTATTATTCCATAGGTGTTTTACTGAACCAATTTTCCACCTAGGTTTTCAAAATTTATTCTTCCCTTTTATGTAATTCCTTTCTAATATTATCACACTACTTCTTTCACCCTCTCTTAGTTGTTCTTATGTTGTTCCTTCTCCTTTTGTTTTTAATCCAACACCTTGTTTCTTATAAAGAGTCCTTTGAAATAATTTTTGTCTCTTCCTCTCCCTTTATTTTTTCTTCTCTCAAATCTCATATTTTTTGAATTTTTTAATGCATCTTTGGCATCCCTTAGATTATTATCATCATGGAATATTAACATCCATCATTAAAAACTTTTTGAATTCTTTATGGGTTATTTTTAAAAGATTTAATTTTGATTTAAACTCTTGACCTAGGCCTTATTTTTACAAATTATTTTGGATAACTTATGTACTTATAAAAATAAACAAACCCATATGATTTATTTTAGATGAGGATCAAGAGAATCCAACCAAAACTTTGTGTATACCAATTATTTGATAAAAATCCAACAAGATAAAATGTAACCAAAAATTGAAATAACTATTTTTTTAATTATTATTTTAGGTGATTCACCATGGATGCTCCTAAATCATTATACATTAAATTATGAGATGATGTATGGTGTATTGTAAACATAAAAATATGTGAATGGATAAATATTGGAAAAAACATCTCTTTTAGGTGGCAATTATTTCATCATATCTGAAAAAAATATTGAGTTCTCATCTAAAATTTTCATTTAATATGGTTGTTTAGGTACCTTTTATTAGTGTGACTCTAATGAAAATAATTTTAATGTAACTACATGTTTACCATTTTAATTTTTTATTTTATTGTATGAGATCTTACAATATATGTAGACTTTATGTACAACTATCAAATAGTTAAAACATCTTTCCCTTTGAATAAAACTACATAAATGGATTTTGGAAGTTCATCTCAATTTTTGTTAAGTAATGAGACATTAGCCTCCAAAAATAATGTTTTTTCTACCTATGGGAATGGAAAAAACAAGGCAATGTAGTAGGTAGTATCCCATGGTAAGTTTAATACTAAGTAAATTTAACGAACAAATAATTGTACTCCCATTTACAATCATAACCATTTTTTTTGGATCTAGGTAAACAAAATGGTTATTATGTGTATCTAAATTATCATTAATAAAGTTGTGAGTTCTTCCCAAGTCAATAAATATTATTACCTTTATTTTATGAGACACATTAACTTCTGAGTTTAAAGGGTGTTAATATCTAGAAGTACATGGAAAGAGATAGTTGTTTAGACATATCTTGCATCCTTATCTAGCATAAGAGTAATCACTAATGATTCTTTTTCATCCTATTTATCTACATTGATGATTTCAATGTATAAAAACTTAATTTAGGAACATTTATGACCCATACTATATTTTAATTCATAGTTTAAACATAACCATTTTGAGGTTTTCTCTTCAATTTTTTTAGACATCAATATTATTAGTTGAGGAAATGATAATGCAACTGTGTTATTTTCAATGATAGTAGTGAATTCATGTCTACTAGTATTAAAAAATTTATCCCTATCCTATAAACCATAATAATATAATTATATGAATTAATAGGATTAGTCATGTGTATTTCATGTTGAATTTGGTCCTTCATCTTCCAAGAAATAATTCACTCAATTTATAATTCATAATTGTCTCCACTTATAAAGATAGGTTATATAATTGATGAATATAATCCTTATCTGACCTTATTTTTTTATCTTTTCCAATTTATTGAAAAAAATCCCAATTGAAATATTTATATAGTGCATCTATAACCAATCCGTAAAAACTTAATATGTGACACTCAAAGCCTTTTTTTTTTAGCACACAACCATCAATACTAGATGAATTTTTGAAGTTCTTAATAGAAGGATACCATGATAGCAATTTGCACACATGGGATATAATGTATATAAAATATATTATCCATTTAGGTTTTATATATGAATGTTTTATTTCCATAAAAAATATGTTTTTCCAACTTTGATAATATTTTTTAATAACTATAATTAGTAATAGCCATGGAATGAGGTTATCTAGCATTTGGGTTAATATTGTGTTATCTTGGAGATCCACCTTGAGTTATTATGATAATAATAAATTAATGATGAAATTAATAAGAGTATTTTATTAATAATGGTATATGTATATATATATATATATATATATATATATATATATATATATATATATATATTTATAATTTATAATTTATGTTTCACATATTATCAACCAGATCGAGCACTTTTTCATCCAATGAAGAAAATAACATATTAGAAATCACACCTATTTAAAACTATGACTCATACTCCTTTTTATGATGATTTTAATTTTAAGTAAATTAAATATTACCATATCCTTTAGTTTTCAACCCTATCATGTTGAGGTTTTATATTACAAAATTTGATTTTCACATCTAATTGAACTTTGGCCAATCAGTTTTAGATATAAATCAACCTCAAATTTGAAATTTTAAATAACAAACACTCTATATTATTTTTGGGGATTTTTAAAAATGTAATTAAAGCATAATAATTCCAAAAATTACATCATATACACAAAATTTATGAAACACATTAAATTATCATTAACTCACTAAAATGACCACAAAAAGCAAAGAACTAGATTATAGTTTCATTAAATAGCTCCACAAATTTACTTAAATATTGAAACACTTTGTGAGATATATGTGATTATTTTAAATTATAATTTCAACCTCACTTTTCCCAAATTTAATAATTTATACCACTTGTAATGAAATTAATTTTACACTAGAGTATAATTTCAATAATATCTCATAACATGATGAAAATAAGAGAAGAATATTTGAATAGATAATGAGACACATTGAGGGAAAAACCTCCATAATCATAAGATAAAAACAAAATTTATAATATGGTGATATAATACTTACATCTACCACCTATATATTCCATACTTATTCTCTACAGACTACCTAGGCCAACCTTACTAATAATATGAATCTATGTAAATGTTCATATGACTTAATTATATGTTATTTTAGCCATAAGTTAGGCACATATCCCACTAAATGCAATAGGTTAAGTGTGTAGCACATATTACGAACCAAACTCATTTTTACCTAGATTTTATTATGTATATCATATAACTCATGGATATTCAACTAATATATGTTATGCTTTGATAGATTAAAAAAATTCATCTTATATATAATGGTGGTATTGAGCTTCATGAACATCTTAATAACAACACAATATTTCTGAAATTTGAACAACTTATCTCACATGATGTGACATCTCCTAAGAAATATATTCCTAAGAAATAATTACCTAATAAATTATTCCTAAGAAAGAGATACCTAATAAGGAAACTAATAATAAACACATCCCTATAAATTTTAATAATTAAATCAAGGCTTTCAATTATTTGACTAATAAGTATGTTTCAAACATAGAGAAATTGATATGTAGAGGGACATCAACAAAAATGACTTATGGTTGATGATGAAACTCAGTTTATTATTTTTAGCATACCCTACCTTAGTTATATTGTAAATTATATTAAACATTTAATTAAGAGTTCTCTACTAGAACATATAACAATGGGATACATTCAATTACATATATATATTATTCTTAAAATAAGTCTCACCACATTCCATGTAATGCCATATTTTCACATGTAAAATGTGATATTAGGTACTCCTTGGTTACAATCAATGAAATCAACATTTGAAAATGCACATGATCATATAAAAAAATTCATTTCCTAGGTGATACCAAATTATCAATGTCTATGTAGTGGGACATCAACAAAAATGACTTATGGTTGATGATGAAGCTTAATTAAAATGTGCAATGTACATTTAATTAATTATATTGGATATGATATTACATATTTAACTAAGAGTTATCTACCAAAACATATTTTCTTAAACTAGGATATCCACTTCTTTAGTAGGCTCTCTTCCCTCCCCATAATTAGGTCTAATCATAACCCTTTGATTTTTGAAGGAGATAAAATATCAAAACATAAATGTAGTCCCTTCAAATTCAAAATCATGCGGCTTCATCATCCTAATCTTATTAAATCATTAAGGGTATGGTGGAAAGAACCATTTTTGGGTTCTACAATGTATATTCTTACTAAAAACTTAGTTTCCTCAAAACAAAGCTAAATATTTGGAATAAATAAGTCTTTATTGACATCTTCCTATAAAATAAGGCTATAGAGGTAGAACTTTGGGTTATTGAATATATTTATGCTAGGGGTGGTAAAATTAAACACATACATTATAGGGGAAAAGATCTTATGTGCCAATTCCACATCCTTGAAGCAAGAGAGGAAGATTATTGTAGATAAAAGTCCTAGTGCACATGGTTGAAGGAAGGAGATAGGAATACCAAGATTTTCCATAATCAAACAATAATAAGACACAAGAAATTAAATAAAATATCTTAATTGAAAATGTAAAATGGGTCTATTATTAGAGATGAGGAGGATATCTCCTAACACACAATAATTTTTTTAAAAATCTCTTCATAAAATAAAGTCACCTAGACAATCATCTGCTAACCACCATGATAAATTAATTTGATAAAGTCATCTCTGACATTGATAATGTATCCCTTACTAATTTTCATTATAAAAAGGAGATAAAAAGTGTGGTATTCATGATGTAAGGCTCCAAATCCCTATGACCCAATGGGTTCCCTCCATTCTTCTTCTAGAAATCTTGGGACATTATTGAAAAAGAGGTTAAGGTGGTTGGTAAAGAATTATTCCAATCCAAAATAATCCTTAGAGAAATAAATAACACATTCTTAGTGTTGAATCCTAAAAATTAGGGCACTAATAATATAAAATACTTCTAACATATTAGACTTTACAATACCATGTACAAAATATTCTCCCAAATCTTGGTAAAGTGAATGTAACATCTCTTAGATAAAGTCATTGGGGAGAAACAAGGGGGCCTTTGTGGCTAGAAAAAAAATAATGGACGGTATTATCCTAGTTCATGAAGCCATTCACTCCATCTCTAGATCCTTAATGGAGGGAATGTTCCTTAAGTTGTATTTCACATAATCCTATTACAAGGTCTCTTAGCACTTCCTCATGCTAATTATAGAGAAGTTAAAATTTAATTAAGACACCAGGAAGATCATCTAGTACTACATAACCACTCTTATATTTTATATTATCATAAATGAAATTCCAAAAGGAATTTTACTTTATTCTATAGGACTAAGGCAAGGTGACCCTCTCTCTCCTTACCTCTTCATCATTTTAGTTGAAATGTTAGGTAGGAGTCTATTGAAATATCACACTCAGGGGTTGATAAAAGTAATTTTAGTGGATCTTAATATAAAACCTATCATGCATGAATAGTTTTTAGATGATACAAATATCCTAGGTGAAGCCTCTATGGAGGTAGACAAACACATGAAACTGTTCCTTAACAATTATCAAGATGTTTTGAATCAATGCATCAATTTTCAAAAGAATTATCTATTTTTCATTAACACTCATCTCTTTTAGTAGAAAAGAATTTCCAAAATTTTGTAATTCCAAGTGGGAAAACATTTGGAAAGTCATTTGGCATTCTATTTTTTGAAGGAAAATGGATTATAAGATTTAGAACCCTCTCATTGATTGAATACAAAGAAAGTTATCAGGTTGGAAGGGTCACCTTCTGACATAGGTAAGAAAATACCAACTACTCTAAGCCTTGATCTAGAGCATTCCTATGTACCAAATTTGTATTTTTAGAATACCCTCCAAGGTGGACACTAAAATTGGACAAATAAAAAAAAACTTCTTATGGATTGGTATTGAAGAAAGATTCAGGTACAATGTCATCACATGGGAATAAGCCTATTTTCCTAAAGCAAATGGAGATCTAGGCCTTCAAAGCATAAACTCTATTAATATGGCCCTATTGGTGAAAATGGGTTGGAGACTTATGAAGTAAGATAGTGAATGGGCAAGAATAGTTAAATCCAAATACCTAGAAGGAATGGAAGATGACTTCTTAAGGGAATAAGGTCCTAAAGATGGATACACTTTTTGGAAGGTCATCACCAAATTAAAAGAAATTTTAATTAAATGCATCAAATTAAAAATTGGTAATGAGGAGAATATTGATTTCTAGGAAGATGCCCAGTTGTCCTCTATCCCCATATCCTCACAATAGACCTGGGCTAACTACTATAGGGACCTCAAGCAAAGGTGGGACTCAAAAGTCAAAGAATATTAGGTGGTGAATGAAGGTTAAAAATTATCCCCATTAAAGGTCACTATGTTAAAGAGGATTAAGTAATATAGACTCAATTCATAGATCAATCAGATCCACATTCTTCTATTCTAAAAGGAAGACCACTTTATATAGACTACTAAAGATAGTGGATCATATTCGATAGCCTAAAAACATGCCACAAAACTTAATATATAAAGTGAATGGAATTTATAGAAATATATTTACATTAATCATTTGACTCCCAAAGTCAACTTCTTCTTTTGGCTAGTGGCATAAGATAAAATCCTAATAATGGATAATCTAGATAAAAGAGGATTGATAGTCCCCAATAGATGCCCATTATGTAAGAATACATAAGACTTGGTCCAAAACCTATTTATAAATTTCCCCTTTGTTTTGATATTGTTTAAATAGATGTTAGATAAATTCAACCTAGTCTAGGTAAAATTGAATAATGTGCTTGATTGATCTCATAAAGCAATGGAAACCACCTTAGAATCTACCATTCCTAGGGTTCTTTTGGTACTTAGCTCTTCTAGATTAGTTTTGGTGCATATGAATAGACCAAAATGATAGACTATTTTCAAACAAAATAAACAAAGCTAAAGGGGCCTTCCTCAGACTCTATCAAGTTATCACTAAAAATTGGAAAGTTTTTCCTCCCATGGATAAAAACCTTAGACCTACTTTAGCATAATAGATATCCAATAGTTGGGACATAGTTTAACAACTAATTTCCCCCTCAAAATTACTCATCCATAAACATACAAAATGGAAGGCTCTAGTAGAAGGATGGGATAAATTGAACTTTGATGATGCCTCTAAAGGTAACTCAAGATTTTTAGGTAGGGGAGGAATCATAAGGAACTTGAAAATAGAGATGATTGTTGCTTATGTGAGATAATTAAGAACTCAAAAAAACCACCTTGATAAAGCCAAGATGGCTCTTTAGGGTATCTAACTAGACCCCAAACTCAAATTAGAAAGAATCATCATGGAGGGTTATTTTTTAAACATTATAAATGCATTGGATGGTATGTTAACCCCATATCACACTATAAAAAACATCATGGATGATGCCAAACTACATTTGAGGTGCATGACACAAGTCCAAATTATGCACAAATTTTGTGAAGGCAATGGGGTTGCATATCTTATTGTCAATATATGAGTAAAACGCCACGTTTTAATTATATGGCATGAGGGAAGCCATTTCCCCAACAATGTACAAATGGCAATATCAAATAATATTACAATAAGACAAGTGAGATTTCATGCCATCAAATGTGCAAAATCCTCCTATCAAGAAATGGATTTTAAAAATTATAAACCACCATTATAAATAAATGAGGTGGTTTAATTGCCTAAGGTTTAAGGCAATGCATATCCCAAGCTTATTTTGTATAGTTCAAACCTATCTATTCTAGAACCATCTATCCATTTATCTCAACTTTGCTATCACTAAAATTATGGGGGGATGTAGGGAGTGATTAGAGCCTACCTCATGTTCTAAGGTAAACGGATAAAATAAGGTAGAGAAAAATTTATGATAGGGGTCTCACTGAGATAATGTTTTGGATTATAGAGCATGATGATGATATTACTAGGGACTTCATCACTGGATGGAGTAAGCACATGGTTGTGATGTAGGGCATTAAAATTATAGTCATAAAGGAATTCATAGGGGAATCCATAGGCATGAAAAAGGCTTAAAAAGATCAAACCAAGAATTAGGAACTCCTTTAGTTCTTTTTCCACATAAATGAGTTCATTAAAATAGATAAGAATGGTTTTCCCTGAGCGGATCTCCCACACCAATGGTATAAGTATGCCTCTAGGTGATGAGATACATGACTCTAGAGGGTAAGTATACCTTAATATTCTCTCATCATTTTATGTTATTAAGCCACTTCCTAGGTTATAAGATCCACTTATCATTTTACCTACTAAATTCATTGGAGTGTACAACCCTTACCCACCGAGTTAATGAGTCTAACCCCATTTTGCATCAAGGGATTATACTAATACTAATTAAGCATGGTCAAACTTTGAAAGGGAGGGAGGTCCCCATAGGGGGTATTCCATAATGGAGGTATCTCTATAGGAGGACCAAACCTTAGGGTCCTACAACCCATCTATTAGTACTCTCCATGTTAGCTTGTCTAAAACCTCCACTGAAGACCTTCTGCTTAATCTATTCATTCCCAAGACCAAGCTAGTCTAACTAGATGAGGGTACCTCCATGGAGGCTAGTATTAAGGTAAAATTAACTATATATGATGAGTTATAAAATAATTAGTAGCTCAAAAACTTCAATAATAGGGTTCTAGAAGTCAGATTGACCCTTTCGATCCTTATCCAAAAGTTGAATTCCCTACATAGGAAAACAAACTTGACTATTTAATCCTTTATCCATTACATTAAGTTAAACTAGACCATTTATAATTAGTCAATAAAGATAATAGAGACCCCCCCCACCTAACATCCCTAGCTTGATCCCTATCAATAAAATATCTCTATAGGTCAAAGGCTAGAAAGGGTTGTACATGATCCTCCCAGGTGACGGTGCAAAAGGACCTAGAAATCAGATGATGGAAAATGTATCCAAGATAAAATATGTAGTTATAGAGAATATATATAAGGAGGATAAGGAAATAATATAGGTCCCCCTCTCTTTATCTTATTTTTTTTCTTTTTTATTTCACTGCTTATGGTACTCTATAACTAGTCTTTGATGTCTTTTGTTATTCAGCCTTGATGGCATGTTACTTTTTTGTATAATACTTGTATGGTTATTGGATCCATATAAAACCAAGTTATTTACTTCATAAAATAAAAAAAAACTAATAGAACATATAACAATGGGATGAATTAAATTACCTATATCTCTTGGTTCTAAAACATGTCTCACCATATTCCATGCCATGCCATCTTTGCTCAAGTATAATGTGATATTAACTAATACTATATTACAATCGATGAATGTAGCATTTTATAATTAACATGGTCATATAAAATATGTTTTATAAGATGATATTATTTCAATTTCAAGTATGTTTTTATTATTTTAGCCTTTAAATGAAATAAACATGATAAAACTATTGAAATGTAGATTGTGCAAGATAGGGCATTACCCATACAATTTTTAATACTAAAGAGAGATTTATTTCACTTAATATATTTAAAAATGATAAGTAAAAATGTGAGATAAGGAACTTAGATTATTTTATAATTTATACTACTCAATGTCTACATCATTGATCTTAAAAATACTTTGTATCAACTCTATAACTACTCATATCAGGAAATATACCCGTAGAATATGCTAGGATGTTAGTGATAAAATGTATACACTTGTGGTAACCAATAATATCCTCTATCTATCAATATTATTTAGGTTAATATTACCCATTTTTTCCACTTTAGATCATTATGCATTCTATTTAATATTATTTTTATGTACTTGATTGTCTTTGGTCTTGTGTGCAGATCTTGATTTTTCTTCATTTTACTTGAAAAGCCTAAATTAAATTTTGACACAAAATTGACCTATACAAATGGTTTGGATATCCACATAATCTCTCTATGTATTTATTGAGTGTTTTATAAATTTAAATATTATAAATACATATTAAACTATACATAGTTATCCCACCTATGTGTGTGTGTCTTAATCATGTTTCAAAAGAATGCAATACCATTATTTTGATTTTAAAATTTGACATTATGTAATATTGATTTGAATATTATATTTATACTTGGGTTTAAGGATATTCATCTATGGTTTTAAGGGTTTATATTACTTTTAGATAATTTCTTAAGTTTGTGCCAATAAATTTCTCAAAGTGTATGCCAAATAGTGACTAAGTTGGCATATGTCCTAAGACCTTAGGATTGATTTCTATTTATAGATGACTATTTGATATTTAATCATATAATCAAGATGTGAAGCATTCTTAGATAGCCAATGTAGTTGTTTGAGTTTTAAATTTAGTTTTTATATGTTCTTGGATACTTCCATTAGAGGTAAAAACCTATGAAAAATTAAAATTGTCTAACTATTGCCTAGAGTGTTTGGAGACAAACAAAAATAGTGATATAAAATATTGAGGTTTTCTACTTATGATTATGGAGATTTTTTTCATAGACTAGGGAGATCCTAAATATGTATATATAAATATTTAGTTTTTTTAGATAATAACTGAATAAAATAAATAGGGGAGACTGAAAAATATTCAAATATGTAATAATGAGCCCAAGTATGTCTATATTCATAAAAATTGATGTTTTCAAGATCCTAATATAGAATTTATGTGTCTAAAAATGCTCCACATTTAGTCTAGATTCAAAAATTCTAGATTAAAAGTTTTTTTTTGCTATTATCATAATTACATTCAATGTTAACATGTATTCCTAAAATATTTTTACTTGTTCCATGTAAAAACCTATAAGTAAGCATGTAGAAATACTTTCCCACTAATGATATAAAATAATAAATAATTATTTTTTATCAAATTTGGGAAGTGAGAGAGTTTTAATCCTAATTATAAAAATTGATAGATAAAATCGAAATTCTACATATATTAATAAAGAAAAAAATTTATTTAAAACTTTCTAAATTTATAAATATGTAAAGAAGGTAAAGTACCAAAGAAGTAAAAATTATCTAGAAATTAGATGTGTATGACTATAAGTGAAACTATAAAAATGATTGAGAATGTATATGACACTATGAATCATGAACATGTCTTTGCTTAAATCTAGAATAATGCAACTATAATTAGATAGGGGTAGCCTACACTTGGAACCCTAGCTCAATAAGTAATGTGGACAAAACAAAAATAAATATTAAAAGGGGTTAACATTTGAAGTTGTGTTTGACCTCAACACCCCTTGTGTTGAGCACTACCTACAGACCATTACTCCAAAAAGGGATCATACTCCATGTAGTTCTCCCATGCTACAATGATGTGTGTGAAATACTAGTGAAATAAACATTATAGTGCAATCATGGTGTGATTAAGTGCTTCAACAATGACATGCAATGTTGGAGTTATATTTACACTAGGTGTAGGGATACTAGGGCTATGTGGAATTTGAATTGGCGAAAATAGGTGATTTTTTATTAATTTGTAGCTAGATATTCTCATGATTTTCAATCACATGAGCAACTAATGAATAATTAACTTGAAAATTTGTATTTATAGTGATCATTTTAAAATTAATCTAAATGGGGCTTTAAAAACATGAAGTATGACCTATTAGGTGAATTTTAATATTATAAACTAGTCATTACTTATTGGGAAATTTGGTCAGTGAAATCAAACACTACTAGTGAGTGGGATTGTTATGAATGAGCAAACTTGTATGAGGATCAAGGAAAACTAAGCTTGATTTTTTTAACATTCATAGAGAATGATTGAATTATTTTAAATGAGAAACATTGATATTTTAATATCATTAGTTTATTGGAAGAAAAGGTCATCTGCATAGAGTGAAGGAATGATGGTAAAAATACTATGGAATCATGGATGAGCTAAGTGTGTATAAAGAGTGGTAATAAGTGCATCATTTTTAGCAATAAATTTTAATTTATGTGTCTAACCCCTCCCCCTCCCCATATATTCTATTAATTCATCAAAGTTAAAATTATTATAGTATAATAAAAAAAATAGTTATACCTAAACTTACGTTTGAAGAATAGCCTTGAATGTAGGCCACACATTGAATTATTTTTCATGCAACCCTATAATGAAGCATGTATAAATCCATCCTTACTTAGGATGAAAATATGAAAGTAAATAAAATTAAATTATAGATCATATAATAAGGAATGAATACAATTTATGGGGTATACAAACCGTTGTGTTTTTTTGGTGAAATCTTGGTGAATGTAGAGGTTAGCACCCCTATATTTTTTTCATTGAAAAAATTGGATTAGAATTTTCATGACCTAATACTAATTAATAATATATTGTGATTAATTAATAAATGTGTTCTTTAATTCATCATTACATACCCAAAGTAATAAAGTGCCTTGGAATCCCTCTATGAATTCCAATAGATAACTGTTGTGCAAAAATGGTGCAAAAATGATGAATCAACTGTTATATATGGAATAAGATTGATTTTTGGTGCAAAAATAATGAAAAAATAACATAATATGAGTTTGGTGTATAAAAAATAGAGAATGACATGTTTTTACATTTTTTATATGAAGCTAGTGTAAAATTGAGAAAGGAGGTGTTCATGTGCCATGCACATGCCCCCAATATGATATTTGGGTGTATATGGATTCTAAAACTATCTAATATAATGTGATTTTTCATAAAAAAAACCTATGTGATAATATTTAGAACACATGTCATATATGATGCCCCCAATATGATAAAAAATTAAGATAAATGTGAGTATTCAAAAAAATGGTTTTATATACTTGTAAACTATCATGCAATTTCTTGTGATTTTGAGAATGTATGGAAATCACTATTTTCTGATTGTGGGAAAACAAATTCTTATTTTATACATGACCAACTTTCAATCTTATCCAAATGGAGAGTTATTATCTAAAATAATTTTATAAGTAACTCATGTGTACACACTACAATCAACTGAGTAAATACTACCTTTTATTATATGTGTATTATGTTGTTACAACTTAGTCCCTAAGACAAGCCATTGTGTATGCCCCATATTTTTAGGTGATTTATTAATCATGTGTAATAACTTATCTCAAAAATTAAAAAGTTACGAAAATTATGTTATATAAAATATTAAAAGTTAAAGTAGTAATGATAGCATTAGAGATCATGTCATCAACATAAGTAACTAAATAATATAGTAACATAAGATGCATGTAGAACCAATAATACATAGTTTATTGTCTAGATATATGTTATTCATGATAAATTAAGTCACTAATGATCATATAAAAATTATGTGAAACTAAATAGAATAACTCAGTGAGGATGCATGATGTCAATCGTAGAATCAAAAAACTATGAAGATGTATGATATCCATCATAGAATAAATTATTTAGAAAATAAGTTTCATGGCCATGATGAATACAAAATCACATAAACAAAAATATAGAAATCCATGGTGACACATACAAAGGACATGTTTAGTTGTCACTCACATACATAGAAACACATAACAAAGGCTTAAAACCATGATTAAGAACATGTTCAAATGTACAAAATCCAAAAAATCTAAATAAACACACAAAATGAAGCAAGGAATAAAATATTAAAATCATGGATGAATAAGTATAGTTGATTGACATAAAAATTTTGTAACACTAGTATGTTCAACAACTTGGGCATCCAATAATCTAGTAATTTGAAAATGGGTAAGCAAATAAATTACATATTATAATGTATTAAAGTATAAACAATAGGTATATTTATATAACAATAAAACATGTGTAAAAGGATTACCCTAATGAATTTTATTTTATATTGACATGTTGTAGAGATCTTTCAACTAGTTTGAATATGTAAAAGTAGAGCCTATGCTAGGACAAGTTTATTGGAATCAAACAAGAACTTAATGCATTACTATATAGGTTGGATTGGATTTGTATATGTAAAATTTTTAGGCCTAAGAAAATATCTCCATACAAAATTTCATCTATAAATGAAAACTTATATGTTCTAAAACTCACTCAAGTAAATTTGTGAAGTGTATTTCATAAGAAACTGGATATAGATAAGTACTACACATACTAAGTAGAAATCAACTGATGTAAATAAACTAAATAAAGAATGCATAGGTCCTAGTTTTTATAATTTTTTGAAATATTATATTTATTAATTAATTAATAAATATATGAAATTATTGGGATATAAAAATCAAACAACACATCCAAGGGATGTAAATAGTCGAATGGCGAATCTAGTGGAAGATTACTAAGGTCTAGATACTGAATATTATGGAATTCACATAGATCATTGTCATTATGATCATCATAATTTTCATAGTCTACAAATTTATCCTTACCTTTTTCATTATTATTAATCTTATGAAGGCATATAACATTTTGATTTAATATGTAGTAAACCTCATGTGTGTCTTTTATATAAATCAAATTTGAGGCTAACGTATCATTTCTAAATTTGTGATTTCCACCAATATAATCATGAATAATATGAATTATATAATCCTAAAATTTAATTGGAAACCATAGTTAACCTAATGTAGCTTTTACCTGATTTTTAATTTTCATAACAAAAAATAATGTGCCCATAAATTGGGACCACATGAAACTAGTACTATAATATGTTCTATTGAATCTTGAAAACGTATAGATTTTTGTAATCCATCTTTATTATGACCTATGTGATAGATAAATTAAAGTGTTAATACATTTGGATTTGTATCCTCATATATTTACACTTGCTATCTATATTCATTTTCAATTAAAAAAAATGAAGTCAAAGGATTCCTTCTGGAATGATTCTTATTTCCATGTATTTGACCTTGATTTTGAACCCTACTAGATTTTAGGAAGGGTTGTATAATGTAGATAGTGATTTTTCCCTTATATTTACGTATTTTTATACTATAATGTTGAATAAGAACAATACCATGCCCTATAATTTTATGAAAATGATGAAAGGGCTTTCCATCTTGATTATATAATCTGTTAATAGATATATGCCTTACTATGGGTAAAATAATTCATTCCCTATCAAGTAACATCTATAGCATAACATTTGATCTATATTTTTTCATGTTATCTTATATTATAACACCTACCTCTATATCCATGAGCTCAACATTATTGACTGAATCTACAAATAGTGGCCTATTAATTCATGTAAGTAACTAGTCTATATATTATACCTCCTAATCTCTAAATTTTTTGGATTTGACAAATATTTTAGTCTATGGAACACCTAATAAAATAATATTCTATGTGTTACCTATATTTTAACACATGTTATTTACTTTATCAACATATTAAATCATTGTTTTTAATTTATTTGTGATCATAATAATTGTTTCCTTTGAATCATCTCTATATTCTCTTGGTCCAAGGGATGTAATAATAAAATCATATAAATAGTCATAAAATTTCATGTTTATTAAATTTTTATCATCATTAGAATTAGCATCAAAATCATCATCAACATTCTTTATAGACATGAAGTGTGGATCCTCTTAATTGATTAGTAAATGTAATTTATTTACGTCTTCCTCTTGGTATACCTTTTTAGGTGACAATGGCGGAGTTGAAACACTCATAGATTGTAAGTGTGGACTCTATGTACTAGACTCACTAACCTAATATGTATGCATATATTCAATGGGAATAATATTTGGAAGTGTTACTAAAGTATTTTGATGTGTCGATAACTATAATTAACTCTCAGTAGTGGAATCTATAATCTTGTAATATCTAAATGGTTAATTATTAGTAGGGCTTGTATATAAGTATCTAATATTTAATAATTTGACACACCAATGTAGAGTATAAGGTACAACCTCCATTACATGTATACATTTTATAATTAATAATAATTTATAGTGAAATTGAGTAAGCATGACTTAAAATTAAGAATATAATCCCTTAGACCCCACCCTAATATCTAAAATGATGGATCCCAAAGCTTGACAAGGAACATCATCAAAGCCTATGATATTATTATATGTGTTTTTAAATGAAGCTGTGTTAATACAAATTGTATGTAAGAATGTAAATTTATAATATTGAACCCTACACCATTATTAATCAACACCCTTTTTATTTTTGTAATCTTAATTTGGAATTCCATAAAAAGGGGAATATTTTTATCAATAGTAGACTACAGAGGTAAATCCTCATTCCAAAATATATAATGTCCTTAATATCCCTCAAATTATTTATAATAGATGAAAAATAATAAGGCTTTATGTCATGAGGTGTAGTTGTCTGATTTACTATTTGATATATAGTGTCTTTGAAAATTATAGGTTTATGAAGTAATTCTAACATATAAATCATAATTAGTGTATTACTTAACTTTTCAATAATAAAAAGCCCTTTATATTAGTTAACTAGTCATGTTGGATTGCACTGGGGGTAGGGAGGGATTGTTTGAGTTTCTTCTTCTTGACTTGATTGATGAGGTACCGAACCTTATTTTAGTGAAAATAAAGTGAATCGTAGGATATACTATAAGTTAGGGTGAATATTAGAGGTGGTATATGAGCTAAGATAATTATGATGTCTATGGGTAGGAGGAATAAAAGGAACCATAGAAGCCCTCTACCTTATAGTGTTAATTTTAATCAGACCATACAACAATAATCATCATATAAATTTTATTATTAAAATCTTGATTATTTTAGGATTTTAGATGTTATTTTCAATTATGCATCCATTGATTTACATACAACTAAAATATATTGCATAATAAGGGAAATCTACATGTAAATGAGATTACAAAGCTTTGAAATAAGAAATAATAAATAGGTTCATGTTTTTATCAAATTTAGGAAATAAGATAGTTTTAATCATAATTAGATAAATTGATGATAAAATTATTATTATTATTATTATTATTATTATTATTATTATTATTATTATTATTACTATATATATATGCAATAAATGACATAAATTGATTTGGAACTTTCTACATTTATAAATATGCTAAAACATGAAAGTACCCAAGAAATAAAACTTAGTTGGAAATCAAATGTGCAAGATTGTAAGTGTAACTATAAAAATGATTGTGTGACTATATGATGATGTTTTGAATTAATAACAAGGCTTTAATTTAATCTATGACAAGGCCATTAGAATCAAACATGGATGACATGTGATGATTTCCTTACATCACACCAATGTCTAGTAGAATTTTGGTAGTCTATGAAAGTTTGGACCTATGGGTCATTGTCTATTGGTTTTGTGTGTGTGATGGAATATGTGTGATTCATTAAAGAATCCATTTTATTTCTTCTTATTCACTTGTAAACATAGCTAATAGGTCATGTGGATAAAAAATAATAAAGGGGGAAATGAGCTAGTGGTTGAAGTTGTTCTTGAGCTCAACACTCCATGTGTTGAATGTTACCTACATACCAATACTTTAAAGAGGAATCAAACTCCATGTAGTTATCCCATGTTATAGTGGTGTGTGTAAAATATTGGTGAAATGTTAAATTCTGATGAAATATTTATGTGACTAAGTTAATAAATAATGACCTATGACCTTGAAGGTATAGTCAAACATAGCTCAGGGTTACTAGGGTTATGTGGACTATGAATTGGAAAATGGTGGTTTTCTTATATATTTTATTATTTTTAAATCATATGAGACTTTAGTGAAAAAATGGATTGAAATAGGTCATTTGGAAAAAAAATAATAAAGGGGGAAATGGGTTAGTGGTTGAAGTTGTGATTGACCTCAAGACCCCATGTCTTGAATGTTAACTACATACCAATACTCTAAAGAGGAATCAAACTCCATGTAGTTATCCCATGTTATAGTGGTGTGTTTGAAATATTAGTGCAATGTTAAATGTTGATGAAATATTGATGTCACTAAGTTATTCAATAATGACCTATGACCTTGAAGTTATAGTTAGACTTAGCTTAGGGCTACTAGGGTTATGTGGACTATGAATTGGAAAAGGTGGTTTTCTTATATATTTAGTATTTTTCAATCATATGATCCTTTAATGAATAAATGGCTTAAAATATTGATTTAGATTGATAATTTTTTAATTAATTCATATGGGGATTTTGAAACATACAAGATGACCCATTAGGTGAATTTGAATTTGAGTAACTAGCCATTATTTAGTGGGAGGATGCAAGTAGTAGAATTAGAAACTAATAATAATATATATTTTTGTGAATGAGTTGTATTATCTAAGGATCAAGGATATATAAGAAGCAAGTATGGAATATTTAGAGGGTAATCTTGAGTTGTTTCAAAAGATAAATAGGGACATATTGATATCATTACTATTAATGATCAACTACCCCCTATTCCTAGAATGGGGGCCCTCCTTTCTTCAATTATAAAAATTCCAAAGATGCCTAACATACTAAGCCATTTTTATTACATGGAGAATTGTTTGGATTTACCAATATTTGTGCTTATATAATTTTGGTTAATCATTTATTTTATAATAAGGATTAATGCTTATAAAAATTAAAGTTATTTCAAGTTCTCTTCAAAGCTTTATTCTAAAATGAATTATTGATCATTAATGGTTAAATGATGTGTAGACAAGATTTTGCTAAGGAAATACAACCTAGATGTATAATGGACATCAACACAAGAAGCTGTGTTAGATATTAATAAACTAACATTGTTTTGTTTAAATAATTTTATTATAAATTTTTTTCTTTAAACTTGTTTAAATTTTCTTAAGATGGGTTATGACATCTTATAGAATATGACTTAAATTCTCGATTGACTTTTTTGGATGTCAAAATTAAATCTACAGTTTGTGATGTCTCGTGGGACATCAAAATTAAGACTATGGTCTAAAAGACATATGTGTACATCACTGAGCTTCCCAATGCCCTAGATATTTATAACATACCACATAAGACACCTAGAGAAAATATACCAAATTTATGATCCACATGGAATCATCTAGAGAGATCATAAAGGAACTATCTATTATAATTCAAATCTTGGGTCTACATTCCATGATATTAACCTCTAACCTCCATGAGAAATCCCATTTAATTCAATTGACTGTGCATCCCACTTTAATCCAAAATCCCAAAGATGCCACTGTGTGCCCCAAGTGTGACCAACCTGACTCAATCAACATTTTCAAGTGGTGTGTGTTCCCTTTAGGTTAATATAAGATTGATGTGTGCACACACTACATTACATCCATCTAAATCTCATGAGATCTCATAAGGTAGACATCTGGGAGCACTAGATCCAAATGGAAGATGTTAGAGATGAAGCATTAAAAAAAATTAGTAGTCATTAGGATGTTGTAAAGAAATAGTTTGATAAATGAGCTAAGGTCAAAGCATTTTGCTATCAAACTTGGTCCTACTATTGGACAAAGCTCATGAGAAGAAAGGAGAACATGACAAGTTCACTCATCTCTATATTGGACCATATCAAGTTGCATAAATATTGGGTGAAAATGCATTTAGACTCAAGGACCTATAATTGAATGACTTAGCCTTGCCAGTCAATGTGAAATACATAAAACATTATTTGTTTATCACTCTATCACAAAATCTAAAAGGAAAATAATCTTTTTTAGAGTTAGAGTAGGTAGGAGGAGAGTAGTTTGGTTTCTTACCTTAATTTCTTATTTTGATCTTCCTCACTTTCTTACTTTGCTTTCCTATTGTGTGTTTTCTCACTTTTTTTTGGTGTGTTATAGCTTAGTAATAAGTCCTTTGGACAATAATTCATTAGCTCAATTTGTGTTAATCTAATCCTAAAAAGGGGATAAGGGATTTATAATTTTAAACATTGACCATCTAAAGTTGGAAACCTCTAACAGTGTTCCAATTTAGAAAAGCTAAACATGAGTTAATTAGAAGTTAGTTTTCTCATAAAAATCCTATGTCATTTTAAGGATGTAACATAGTTGAGATGACTAAACATTTTATTTAATGAGTTTTTGAATCTGTGTAGACTATAATACTATCACTTAAATTAACCAAATAAAATGCTTGGGTAGAACTAGGTATCTAAAAGTGAATTACATCTAGACTATGTCTTGAAAAAATCCTTACTCTTGGTTAATTTTAGTTCCTAACCATTATGGTTTATGAATACAGGTATATAAAAAAAAGGATACACCAATGGAGTGAAATCATAAAATAATTTAGATTCCATGAATGATGATTTAGGCAATCTCTAATAGGTCTATGGATGCCTAGATGGTAGTAGATCAAGGCCCTAAGTGAAACCAAATGTATCTCTGTTAGGGATATGTATGCTTAGCTAATTAAGCAAAAGATAACTATATATAAAATATAAATAATGCTTAAGTAATTTCATGGTTGATGGCTTCAAACTTGAAATTTATCATTTTTGAACCTAATGGAAAAGGTTAGTGAACCTAAAATCACACACATAGTATGATTATCTACAAGGTTTAAACACTATTTTAGACATATGGGGCTTCATTAGTTATGAAAAGTAATTTTGATACTAATTGAAAATAATATTGAGATGACAAACTTTTTATTCATCTCTAAATTGAATATCTAGACTATAAAATTTTGTAATGTTCCTCATAGAGGTCACCATTTATTGATGATCAATTACCCCCTATACCTATAATGGGTACCCTCCTTTCTTTAATTTTAAAAATTCCCAATATGCTTAACATACTAAGCCATTTTTACTACATGGAGAATTGTTTGGATTTACCAATACTTGTGATTATACTATTTTGTTTAATCATTAATTTTACAATAAGGACTAATGCTTATAAAAATTCATGTTATTTCAGGTTCTCTTTAAATCTTTATTCAATATTTAATTATTGATTATTGACGGTTCAATGATGTGCAGACAGGTTTTTGTCAAGGGACTACGACCTAGATTTTTAATGAACATAAACATGAAAGGATTCACTAAATATTAATAAACTAACATTGTTTTGTTTAAATAATTTTATTGAAATATTCTTGATTCAAACTTGTTTAAACTTGCTTAATATAGGTTATGACATCTTCCAAAATCTAACTTAACTTTTTTCTTGACCTTGTAGGATGTAAAAATTAAATTTGTAGTTTATGACACCTTATGGGACATAAAAATTAATACTATTGTGTAAATGATATGTCTACCTCATTATTCTTTGAAATTCCTTAGATAGTTATCATGTCCTATGCAAGACACCTAGAGTAAATATATCAAGTTCATGAGCCATGTGGCATCATCTTAAGATATCACGAAGGAGCTAGCCATTAAAATTAAAATACATGGGATATGTTTCATAATATTAATATCCATAAGTAATGCCATTCAATCCTAGCCAATGTGCATCCCCATGCATCCCAATTTAATCCATAAGCCCATAAGATGCCACTGTATACCCCAAGTGAAACCAATTAGAATCAAGCAACCTTCTGAAGTGATGCATGTCCCCTTTAAGTTCATTTAAGATTAAAACATCTCCACATCACATTTCACCCATATAAATCTCATGAGATCTCATAAGGTAGACATTTGGGAGCACCCAAGCCATCTGATCAAGGCTCGATGGTATATAACTATCTGAGTCTCCTTCCAAGAGTGACATTTGGTAGAGGAAATACTTGATTGCCATGAGAATGACACATTACCCCTTTGGGACCGTGTGATGATACCACATGTCATCCCCATGAAGATACATCTGGAGATCAATGAGATAGCCTTAGAGAGAGACATGTGTCTCCACCCAAACCACATGATTAATGCCAAGTTGTCAATAGTTGTCCAAGAGAATTTCGAAGGTGATACTTGTTAAGGAAAGCTCTAATTTTCTATGAAATATACACCTAGTAAAGTAAAGACATGATTACCTATAAAAGAGCCACTTGTCAAAGAAAATATATGATTACATATGAGAGTGATACATGGCATTCCCAAGACCAACCCAAATTAAAATGCACTGCTTGAGGCTTACCATGAATTGAAATATGCCATGCGGTAGGATATAAATGATTCATCATGCTAAGATACATTCTAAGAAACCATGAGGAAATTAAAAGGTGTCATGTGTCTAGACTTTGATCCAACTAAGTAGCTTAGTCACACTCAAGCCCTACAAGTATCCAAATGGTTTTGAGGTGGTAGCCATGTGTCAAAAGATGGAAATATTTATATTTAAATCAAAAATTGATAGTGGATTAAAATTAAATTAAAAATAAATTTGAATTATAATTAAATTAAATTCCAAAATCAATACTCAAAGTTTTTCCAAACATATGCAAATTTGACAAGCTCTACATTAATATGACATAAGCTAGAATCACCACATACAATGCATTATTCAAAGTGATCTTTCAAAAGGCTACTCAATTAAGCTATTGACATTTCTAGTTTAAGTTATATGATATTGCTCTCTATATTATCTACATTCTCCTAATATGACAAAGATCAAGTGATTCATAAATTATGCCATGACTACCATTATTGGACCTCAAAAGCTACACAGAGATACAAAAGGACATTGATTGATACCTGAAATATTTTAGAGATGGCACAATCAGGCCAATCCACTATAAATAATAACATTTCCTTTGGAAATGATGATTTCCTATTCTAATATGGTAATTAAATTATTTTCAAAGACATGAAATTCATCCCTTAGGCCATAACATTAGGGGACAAGCATTACAATAGTATTTACTTCAATGTAAAAGTAGATATGGTAGTTGACAAGGCCAAAACAATGATTCATATGATTCAATTATATAAATACATCCTTACCATCAAAACATACACTCTCCAAAAGGTCATAGTAAAGCCATAGGTCATGTCATGCACTGACCTAGTATATGGTATCTTTTGGAGGTCAAGATGCAAAGATGGGTTGCTCAAATCAATGAACTAAGGGCTATCAATTACCTTCATAACAGAACCCATATTTGAAAATTACTATAGCTTACCTTTACCATAGGTATAATACAGATAGAGCATCATTGACAACTAATATGAAGTGCACTCCCAAGATAAGGTCTTGGCTACATGGTGACAGACCCAACTAGAGTTGTCTTCATGGAGGAAGATGGGAACCTACCTATTCAACAATTCAAGAAGGGAGTTAGGATTGGCTTAGATATTCTTAATAGAATATTTGGAAATTCACACATATGATATGTGTACATAAAGACTCTTTCATTATTGCAGATAATCTTGGAGGATCAATAGATTCCCCCAATTGAGGTTATTATTAGCAATAATCCACTATGAGCAATGAATGATACTTGCAATAATGGTGCCCCATTTCATGATGAGTTATTTTTTTGATGCTATCTATGTAAATACATAATTAGGTTAGAATTTATGGTCCCCCAAGTGATCAAAGGTTATGACACAACTATTCTCTAAAATGAACATTCACTGATTTAGACATAACATAAAGGTGATTGCAAAAGATTTATACCTAATTATCTATAAATCAATCAATGAGTGTGAGATGCTGAGGGTTCCCCTAGAGGTCAAGAAAAATCTAAAGGATATATTTAGTTAATATATATATACCCAAATCACATGGTAAATAGAGTATAGGGAGTGATGGTCGATCCCCTTAGTCTATGAAGATATGTGCCTATGAAGCTGACCAAGGAAGAGATGGATTATCAACCAATACATAGAGTTGATTATATCTTTAACAAAAAGAAGATAATAACTCACAAGACTCCTTACAAGTTAATGAGGAATAGGATCACAAAATGGCATAATATAATTTTGGTTTTAAGGAATAGGTACTCATACCTATTATGTGAGGATGGATTTAGACCTTGGGACTCAAACAATTTCATTGTTAAGCACCTCTTCAAATTCAAGAAATATATGGAAATGGAACATAAGAATAAAGAAGAGGTTCATGAATGAATATACAAGGATGCTATGAATGATGAATTAATCCTGAAGAATGCAACTAGGAATAACAAAAAGCTTGAAATGAGACTGGATAGAGAGAAGAAGAAAGAAGACATTGTAAGACCTCAACCACCACTAGCCCATAGAAGCATGTTTAATTTAGATTATGAGGAGATATAAGAATAAGAGGAAGAATAAAATTTTACTATCATTAAGAATAGACCATTCAGACTTCCACTTCTTCCTACTTCAAGCAGTTAGGGCATGTCTCCAAGATCTAAGCAAGGAGAATCTAGCAACTAGCCTGACCCCTCTTGAGGGCCTACATTTGTCTTAGTATCTATTATGGGAGATTCTATAGAGATCATAAGTCAAATTGACCCTAATTTCATTGATCTTAAATAATTAGATCAAGGTGTCAAGCTCTTTATAGAAGAGTTTTAAGCACTAACTGGGAGGAATATTGAAAAAGTTTATAAGAGGAAAAAGAGACTAAGACTACCATGATAGGAGAAATACCTCATCCAACAGCATTCCAAGTGGCTAAAATCACACCAAAAACTCCCACTATAAGTGCTTTCCCATTTCCTTCTTCCCCACTTACAACTACTTTTGCTTCTATTTCTACATTCACCCCCTACTATTGTTTCCTCATTGGCTTAAATATCATCAAATATTATCACCATTTCTACCCAGTTCTCAAATGATACTACCATGATTAAATATAGTAATTTATTTGGATTCACTTTCCCCCACTTTATTACTTATGCCACTACACATATTGCTTCTTCCCATGCAATCACAATAAGTTCCTCACTTTCTATTGGTTCCCCTACACTTACAAATCCATTGAAGCCCATTTTAAAGCAATTCACCTTTTAAAAGTAGCTCAATATTACCACAACTACTAAGGTGAGTGTGCCTTCAATTTTTCTTTATTCATTCTTGACATGGGCCCTACCAAACCCCTATTTGACACATATGGGAAATTATACCCAAAGAACTTATACATCCCTACTACATATTTAACCTCTTGATCAACCTAAGCACCTCTATTGCAACTACCTCTTACACAAGCAACACCTACTGCTACCCTAAATTGGGTCAGAGATACCATATAAGAAGCAAGGCAAGAGATGCCTCACGTAGTCCTCTCTACACCTCAAATTGGGATGAAGTTTGATGCTAGCATAGGTACAATGAAGAGGGTAGTGAGAAGCTAGGTTAAGTAGCCATTTTCAAGCTCATCTATGGCTGATGAGAGTGAAGAGTCCCTCTTCACTTTGAAAAGGAAGAGAAAGGTTGGTTTAAGAGAGGTAAATGAAAACATAGAGGACCTTATTTCCATAGTTGAAACTTAGGCAGAGTCCATAACATACTTGATGAAGGGGATTCACTAAGAGTTGAAAAGGTTGAAGGATAAAACACTACCCACTATGATAGAAGGCACTAAAATCTAATTAATAAATGTTATTATCAATGTCTTCAACTTGTATAAATCCATGAAGAGGAGGAAGGAAGATGGGATCCTATAATCCAAGGTGGTCATTAAAGTTGACTAGAAGCTTGCACTCTATGATGCCAAGTTGAGAAACTTGGCTAGAGTTGCAAGAAGTAATAAGTTCTTAGATATCAAGGTTTTTAATCTTGAGGATGTCACCCCTACACAAACCATTCTGATTGTTAGAGTAGGTTATTTACCTACCTTTAACTCATGTTTACTAGATGCACTATTTATCACTATTTTTTTTTCCTATTGTGGATTTATCTCACATTGGTTAGGATAACTAGATTAGTCTTTGGCATTGCCTATATATGCAAGTGCTTTGTATTAGCTTCATGTCATTCTCATAGTCTGAATATACATTTGGCTTTGATTTTTGATGCATTCCATTTGTCTATAGCTATTGTGATGTTCTTGTTGATAAATATTTTGATCTTGCCCTCATAAAATGTTTTTACTAGTCCTAACATGGTAGCAGAGCCTTGAAGAAGTTCCAACCATCCTTAGCTTGCAATTTAGAGAGAAGATCTTGGTGCCTCTCTTTATTTTTTTGACATTTTTTTTGAAGTTTTGTGTTTCTTTAAACCTTTTGGTGCTTCTAAGTCACTAAAATATTTTTGAGATTTTTTTTGTATTTAGGATTAAGATCTTATTTTTTTCAACTCCAAGATTTGTTGTTTTTAGATCTAATTATGGTAACTAAGATTTATTTTAGCAATCCTTTTTTAAGGCATTGAGATATATTTTTTAGCATATATTTTATTGAGATCTAATTAAGAAATCTAATGTATTTTATTTGTCATTAAGTTATATAAATCAAATATATCTTTTATTGGTTTATCATTAGTATGTTGAGGTGTTAAAGAGAATAACACAATGCTGAAGAATTGTTAAGTTGTACTTTGGACTTATATGTTGAGAAGATTTTTTCTTTTTTTATAAAGATCTAAAATCCTAGAGTTTGGATTTGAAGCATTCATCCTTGGAGTCTTATTTTTTAGCAAAGAGTTGAGACTACTGTAGACTTGCATTTATTTTTTTAGATATGATGCATCTTAATCTAAGCTTGGCCTTTTTTGAGTTTGGTGTCCTTTATTATAAGGAGATTTTCATAGAATGTGGTATTAAAATCTGCATGGTGGTATTGGATCTTGGTTGGAGTTTTTAGTGTTATTTCTTAGAGATATGCCAATAAGAAATCTATAGGGAGGAGGTGTTAAGCTTGACATTACAATCTACTTGTGTATCTACCTTGGCATCATGTTATTCTATGTTAAAATTTGTAGCAGCTTATGTGGAGTGTGAGAGAGTAGATTGTTAATAGAGGAGGATTTGGTGCTACATTAGAGAAAGAGAGACAAATTTGTAGGAGAAAGGCATTAGAATTTTCTACTACATGGTAGGAGAAGCATGGAAGACATATCAAGGAATGATAATTGCAACCTTTTTTGACTAAGATGCCACCTCTTTCTTTTTTCCATTTGTCTTCACATGCTAAAAATTATTTCTTAAGACTACCATGGAGTGTAAGGAATTGGATTTATTGACTTATGAGACAAATTATAGTTGTACATTTAATTAATTTCTATTTTTATTTGTAATTTTTCCTTAAATGAGAAGTCACACTCACTCACATGCATCCTCAGGCAACTATCAAAACTTTTTTTCATTTATATTGACTTTTCTAAGTCTATGATAAAATTATAGTTCTAATGAGTGGTTTCATGCCCATGTTATTTTATGATTTGGTCTCCAAAATTAAATCGTAGTGTTTTTAATTATTTTTGACATATTTTATGGGAATCAAAATGCTTATAAATTTTGAACTGTAACTCAAATTTGAGTTTCATTTTTTTATAAAGGTGCATGTTTTTTGATTCTCCATCACATGCTGTCATCGAATTGTAAAATGAACTATGTTATAAAGTGCCACATTGGTGGGTGGTCCTTTAATACATGTTTGTTTTGGGGGTGAGTTACACTTTTTAGGGGTTTTTCTTATTTATTATCATTTGAATTAGAATTTATTCTTTTTGGGGGATTAATATTTTTTCTTCCTAACTTATTCCTTGTATTTAGATAATGGATCCCCTCACAACCTCAAATTACACCCTTTGGAAGATCAAAATGAAGATACACCTTCAGCTAAAAGGTGTTTGGAGATTGGTACTTGTAATCTTCCTAGCTTCACTGATGAGGAAGAATTATCTAGATTGAATCTATGAAAGATGAGGCTCTTATTTTGATTCACCTTAATGTTTCAAATACCTTACACATTCATATTATGGATGCCACATCACCTAAGGGATCTTGGGATGCTATTATAGCCTTATTTGAGAAAGATATTGGGTCTTCTAGGTCTTTTTCACCCTCTATTACTCCACTTCCTTCTCCTCCTATTATGGAGGATTTTGTTGGTGACTTGAATGATGCTTCTTCATCTCCTTCTCCTCCTATCAGTGTAATTTTATCTAATGATGATGTACTCTCTCCTCTTCCTATAGTTTCTTATGATGACACATTCCTAATAGACACCGCTCTTCCTTTTGTCGAGCCACCTCTATGGGATGATTTTTTTCCAAACTTGAGACATCTATTTGTAGAACCTTCCTTTGTTTATATGTAGGATATTGATTCACCATAGATTATCACTTTAGAAGACCCTACTAGTTTTAGTGAGAGTACACTTGTTGATCATTATGATCCACTTCCCATGGACATTATTTCAATAAATGTTCTATGTCTATCTTCTAAATGGTTCATTTTCATGGCATTACATGCTATTCTTGTGCATTATCTTTCTAGACCTATGCCACAATTCAAATTTAGACATGATTTAGATATCTTTGTATTGTTTCCTCCTTTATCTTCCATTATGGAATGGGTAGATTTTGAGTACACTAGGCACGTTCCTCCTTTGGCAAAAGGAAAAAACATTGTTAGATGTAGATGGAACTTCTACAATATTCTAGTTAAGGATCTTGACATTGACATTGGTCATCTTGTGATATTGATATGGATTATTTATAGATTTAGTATCATATCATTTTTTTTTTTGGGGGGGGGGGAGTTTTGTTCCTATGAGTTTTCTTCATTTTTCATGGATAAATATTATACATGAGTACTTTATCAAGCCTAGTTGCTAAGAGTCATATTGTGGGTATGCTAATTTGTTTTCTGGTTATTTTTAGCCCCTAGTTTCACTTAAGGGTCGGGGGGGGGGGGTTGTTAGAGTAGGTTATTTACCTAAATGTAGCTCATGTTTACTAGGTACACTATTTAACACTATTTTCTTTTCCGATTATGGATTTATCCCACATTGGTTAGGATAGCTAGATTAGTCTTTAGCCTTACCTATAAAAATAAGTACTTTGTCTTAGCTTCATATCATTCTTATAGTCTAAATATACATTTGGCTTTGATTTGTAATGCAATCCATTTGTCTATAGCTATTGTGATGTTTTAGTTGAAAACTCTTTTGATCTTGGCCTCATGGAATGTTTTTACTATTCCTAACACTGATGAATAGGAGGATATTGAAGATATTTTTGAACCAAGTCAAGGATGCAACTGCATCTTTATAAAAGATAAAATTTAATATTTCCCTCTTACTAAAGGATGCCATGGTCACTAGGGTGACCAAGCCGGATGGATCCTTCATGCATGACCAAGAATTTAGGGTCCATAAAAATTTGTTTGTATCTAAATTCTAGAAGTATATTACCAATGAAAAGATAGCTAATGAGGTAATGATCATTGTGGCTTTTACCAACCAGAGGTTAGAGAAAGTAAATGCCATTAAAAATGTATTAAGGACCATAATTATAAAACATGGAAGGATCATTCAAGATATATCTGATCTATTTAGGCCCATGATCTTAGAATCCACCCAGATAGATAAAGATTACTTAGCATATGCATAGGGTTGGATTAAGGAAGAGGCATAAAAGAAATGAGACAACAAAAACAAGCTGGCCAATAACCTTCTTTAGGATCATGATGAATATTTAGTTATGTTTTTTAAACTCACAATCAAAATATTCCATCATAACATTTTTAGCCACTTGGATATATTTGGGTGACTTTTTTGGTCCCACATAATATTTTTGTAGGCATATTTTTGGTGAATATATAGAGGTTTCCCCCTCATTCATAATAAAAAATAGTTTTTATAAGAAATAATACAAAAGAACCAAGAATTTGAAAGTTTGTCTAAAGTGCTTGATTGTGTATTTCTATATTTTCTATTCCTCATACTTTTAGATGACTAATGGTTTCGTTATTATTAAATAATTTTGAAATAAAACTCAATATATGCATATGTTAGCTTGAGTTTAACACTAGGCTAATAATTCTACTAGTATACATGCTCTATTTTTCATCTTACTTGCAACTAAATGTGCTATGTAGTTTACTGTGAATGAGTAATGTTTGTGTAATATATGCTTCTAGATATATGCATTTCCTTTAATTTGAAGCTTCAACTAAATTTATTTAGCTTTGATTAATACACTAGAGTTGGTAGATTCTATTTTTATGAGTTGTCATAAAAGTTAGAAGAATTGGTACTTTTGATCATCTTAAGCAAATTATCTTTTCTACCTTACCCTTCTCTCCTTTGGATCTACCCATGACTCACTATAGATTATTTAATTCTACAAATATCCATTGTTTATATTTTGGGAAATAATTAGTAAATATTTAAGCAATTTCACAAAGATTAGTAAGAATAATGTGTCATTGTGTAACATTTACTATCCCTATAGTAGGGTCTACTTGTAGACTTATAAGTGGTGACCATATATATACTATTTATTCTATTTATAGTAGTATTTTTATAAATAACTCAATACCTAAGTGTACCAAGACTTAAAATTGATTTTTTTACTTCCCTTCATTCCTTAGTGACATAAAGAGCACCTTAAAATGCATCAAGTGGAAGGGAAAATCTAGTGCTAGAAAGAGGGTCATTATGAAAATAGTTTCATGCATATTTGTAGAATTGTATTGTACTTCATTAAATCTATACTTGATTATTTCAAAGTATGCAAATATTGTTAAATAACACTAGAGATCTGCATTCTTTACATAATAATTTGCATTCTTTGTATGAATATTTACATTCTTTGAATGATTTCATCAAAGTTAGTGTCTATTTTTGAAAATTTGGAAAATAACATGGATATTCATCTAAATTTGTGCAAAAATAGGTAAAATATCCCATTCTTTAATCATATTTGTAGTTATTTTGATCATATTTTTAAATCTTCACATAAATTTGGTAAATAGTCTAGATATTTGTAAGGATTTGAGCAAAGATCAATCATTGAGACCTCTCTAGTACTATATCTAGGCATATGATATCATAGATTCTCTATTTCATTTGGATTTGAGTAAACTTTTATGTAACTTTGTGATTAAATATGTTTTGAAATTCTCAAATGCTCTCAAGTTGTTAAGTTGGGCATAAAGATGCTTTTACATGTAGTCTAACACTGATCTTTATAGGTTAACATGCATAACTAACAATATTTATGCAAGTAATAAAAAATTTGAGGTTTCAAGGCATGGATCCTCAAATATCTAGATAAAGCTACTTGATCTAAGTATTTTATGTAAATATTGATTGGTCTTTGTAATATAGTGGTTCTTGTGAAGCCATATTTAAAGTTCCTTTGCTCTTAATATCCATTCTACATCATAGAGTTTCCTAAGATTATAACTAGATCCCAATATAAATCCAAGGTCCTTTTTAAATCCTTAAAAAACCATAAGGATAGAGCAAATAAAGGAAAGTGTAGAAAGTCTATAGCCCAAACAAATTCCCCATCTAGCCAAAATTTGCAATCTCTCTTGCCAATCATGGCATGGTTAGTTGGTTCATCCATAAATGTCCCTAGAGCTATGCATGATCTACCAAGGAATCTAGAGAAGTATTTGCCTCTCTTTACCCCCATTATTATAGTGACTATTGAAGAAAATATAAAATCATGTAACGCATCTTTGAGGCTAATCAATGTAATCTTTAAGGATGTCACTTACCTTATTTTTCCCTTTACATTCTAGGATGTGACTTATGATTGGTTTCTCAACTTGCCTAAATATTCCATCATGGGATGGGGTCAGTTTAATTACACCTTTATTTCCCAATTTGGTAGGGTAATTAGCCCAGAAGTTGTGTAACAATGGTTCACCACCCTAAAAAGGGAACTAAGAAAACCAATCAGAACATTTAACACAAGGTTCTAAAAGATGTATATCTTAACATATCTAGTCTAGAAAAGAATAAATGATTTGGGCTTAGAAATATACAAGAATGCCTTAGATCCAATAACAATTGTATTCTTGATAATAGATTTGAATATTGACATGTTGCCTTTAGACTATGTTGAGGCCATCCATATTGATGAGCAAATGCACTTGCAAGGGCATCCTACCTTCACTATACCAAACTATTATGAAATGATTCCTGATCAAAATATCATACCCAACATGATACATATTTATCCTACACTAAACCAACTACCAATGATCAACTAGTTGCCTTTGATCCATGTTGCACCCATCCAGTAGCTAGGATTTTTTGACCAAGAAAATGCTAGAGCACATCCCCAAAAAAACATCAGTCAAATGATGGCACCTGTAAATAACATCAATTTCCAAGATGTAACCCAAAAAAAGAAATAAAATCCTCCAAAGGGAGGATTAGATTTAATTAAAATAACTATTCATAAAATTGCTAATGATTTCTTGGATCTCAAGAAATAGATGGGAAGCATCAATAAGAGTTCAAATATAAATTATAAATTTTAGAGATACAATAGACTATTGAATAGGTCTAACAATAATATCAAGCCCCATTTGAGAAAATTTCTTGAGATCAATATTTGTGAGATGGCCTTGCCTAACTAGTGTTGGGTACACAACATCTAGACATGGACAACTACACTATGTTGAGTTTTACCATGCATTTGAATCCATTTAGAGCCAAACGGAGGGGTTTGAGATGGATCCCAATGATAAAAACAATTTTAAGAGCTCTAATAATACAATCGTGCCTATAAAATTTTAGAACCATTCCTAATGGTTGAGACCTATGACATTCCTAGTCAAGATGAAAATGAGCCTAAAGATAATTTTAAGGAAGTACATGCTTTCTAGAAATATCAAAGGAGTAACTATGCCTTGATAATTAAAGGTCTTAACCCATCTCTAACAACTTCCACCCCACCATATAAACTAGATACACCTCTTAATGGTGAGACATATAATAATCCTCCACACCCTAAAGGTAAGGAGAGTTATCCAAGCATAAAATATCCTTTCACAACATTGAAAGGTGGATAAAACATAGTGGAAGACATGAATAAGATCAAGGAAATAATAGCATTACATGAGCTCACTAAAATCACTGAACACCATGATTTTCTATTGAAATCATTAAATGAAAAGCCTAACTCTAGCAAAGCTAAACTATCCCATGCAACTGTGGTAATGTATAAAAGCATGAATTTCCACCATTTCTTCTGATTGTAAGGATTTTTGGTAAGAATCTTCATAATTGCTTGCTTGATTCTGGTGCTTCAACTAAAACTATGCCTCTAGGAATTTGTGAAACATAGGGATTAAACCCAGTCAAATCTAAGAAAGTAGTGGTGTAGTTATATAAATAAAGAGTGAAATTGGTAGGTGAATTGTTAAATATTCATATGTAACTTGCCCTTGAGCCCTGAATCTAGTAGTTAATTTACATTCAAGTCATTGATATACCTAAATCTTATGGGTTGTTATTGATCCATGACTAGACTAAATATTTGATTGGATATATGTCCACTAATTTTTCTCACATGTGGTTACCTTGGTATGGGATTCATAATAAAATTAGGATTGATCAAAATCCCAAGACGAAATTCACAATTATCCAATATAACACCAATAATGAGAAGGTAAATTACAAAACCTATGATTTAGGTGTTTATACTTTAGAGGAAACTAATAAAATTATTATAGATGATAAGGTGAAATAAGAAGGCAAATGTCCCTAGACATTGCACTTTGATGGTTCATAGGATAAGTAAGTATCTATAATTAGAATTTTTTTGGTAAATCCTGAAGGAAAACATTATCTAGCTTCTTATAGATTATAGTTATATACTAATAATTTAGGAGAATATGAGGATCTTATTTTAGGACTTCTATTTACAATCAAACATAAAGTAAAATAATCATTAGTCTATGGTGATTTAGAATTAGTTGTTAACCAAGTTAATAAAAAATATCAATGTAAACTTTCTCATTTAACGAAGTATAAATTTAGAGATTAGGATTTGATTGAGTATTTTTGACTCATTTAATATTGTTTCCTTGCCTAGGGAGTAAAACTAATTGTTAGATACTCTAGATTCAACAATAGCAAACCCATTTCTTCCAGGGCCTTTAAACTTGTATTAGTTTACTATGGATATAATTTCTTGCCCCTCTATTGTAGATAACATCAATCACTTCCAATTCTTTGATGACGATAATTAGATAATTGACTTACTATGTAGTGTTGGTGTAATCAAATATCACATCATTAATGAATGGGATGAGAGTTCTATGCAAGATTAAAAGGAAAATGAAGATGGATTAATCTAAATTAAATAAAAATAAATACCCAAAGGCATGATCTCTTTGGAAAAGATGTTTGACCTAGATAAATAAAGAGCTGAAGATAAGCAACCCAAGGTGAGTAGAAAATACTATAAGTAAGTCAACTTGAGAAGTCTTAAGAATGAGAAATGTGTTAACATCATTTTAGTTTGCATCGATGAAGAGATGAAGGAAGTCATTACCCTTTTACCAAGTTTAAGGATTTCATTTCTTGGTCATATGATGACCTCAACATATTTGATACTTATGTGATTACTCACAATATCCTTTTGAAAGAGGCCTACACTCCCTTTAGGCAAAGGCAAACGATAGTAAATTTAATACTAGAACCTCTAATTTATAAATAAGTGAAGAAATTAATAGATTCAAGGATAATCTTCCCCACATGACACTCGACATGGGTTGACAATATCGTGCCAATCTGAAAGAAAAATAGAGAAATCAGACTCTGTGTTGATTTCAATAACTTGAATAGATCCTCCAAGAAGGAAAATTATCCCTTTCCATCCTTAAGTGAGGCCATTAAATTGGTGAGTGAGTCTAAAATGATGTCATTACTTGATATTTTTTAAGCAATAACCAATTCTTAGTGAACAAAAGAGATAGAATGAAAACTACCTTCACTGTCAAGTGGGGAATGTTTGCATACACATGAATGCCATTAAGATTAATCAATACATGAGAAACGTTATAATGAGCAATGGACCATGAATTCCGTAGATTAATTGGTAAGTGAATCATTATCTACATAGATTATCTAATAGTTTTTTTATATAAATAGAGGATATCACATGATGCATTTAGAAAAAGTGCTAGAGAAGTGTAGAAGGTATGGAGTTTCTCTAAACCCAAAGAAAATTATCTTTTGTGTAACTAAAGGAAAAGTTCTAGGACATGCAATCATAAAATAAGGTGTGACTTTTGACCCTAATAGGATAAATTTAATTTCAAGGGTAGAAGTTCCTAATATAAAACAAGAGTTCAAATCTTTCTTTGGTAAGATTAATTTTGAAATAAAATATACTCTAGTTTTGTAGAGATTGTAAGGCAACTCAACACCATGCTGAAGAAATATACTAATATATAATAAACTACTAAAGTGAATAATCCTTTCAAGATATTAAGGATGCTATTATTCAAGCTCCTATTATGATAAATATTAACTTTAGTAAAGATTTTCATCTATACTCCTTTACTTATAATCACACTATTTTTGTTGTTTTAACATAGAAAGAGGATGATAAAGAGCATCCCATAGCCTTCATGATCAATAATTTGAAGAAAGTAGAGATGAACTATCATATTTTATATAATCAATCCTATGCATTGGTAAAGGCTATCAAGAAGTTCAAACACTAAATCTTGAGGAACAAGACATATGCCATAGTGTTTGATCCTACTATCAAGTTGATGTTAAGACATAATGAACTTAGAAAATAAAGAGGGAAGTGGATTAAAAACTCCAATAATATGACTTAGAAATAAAATATACTAAGTTAGTTAGAGGGAAATGTCTAATTTAACTTATTGTAAATATTGATCCACACATTGACATGTTCCAAGTTGAAGCAAATAAAGTAGATGATAACAACTTGTACAAGGATATTGTTCACTATTTTCTACATGGAGTGTGTCCCCCACACCTTAAAATAGATCATAAAATATCCCTTAGGCTGAGATCATCTCACTTTATGATCAAAAAGGGGTCCTCTATATAAATAACTATGAGGGGATCTATCTAGGATATGTTTCTATATCTTAATCCATAGAAATCATAGATAATTTCCATGATAAACTTGGAAGTGGTCACCCTTCAGGGTGCACCACTACACACAAGCTATTGAGAACTAAATACTATTTTCTAACTATATTCAAAGAGTCCCATGCTCATGTGGGAACATACCATTAGTGCCAAGTGTTTCATCAATGAGAGACAAAGATAGCCATACCTTTACAACCAATGATTAAAGAAAAACCATTTTCATAATGGGGCCTTAACTTCATAGGAGTGATGAATCCTAACTCCATAATTGAGCATAAATTCATGCTGACTAATAGATTATTTTAGTAGGTGGACTAAAGAAATGGCTACTAAGAATATCAGAATGATTGATTTCATCAAATTTCTAGAAGAGAATGTCATTAATCAGTTTAAGATGCCTCTATATTTAGTATGTGATAATGACCCAACCTTTGCATCGATCGAATTCACTGAATGGGTGTATGAAAATAAAATATTCACAAATTCTACTTCAAACTAATGTCCTCAAGGCAATGGAATTGTTGATTCTACCAATTTAAACTTAATGAAATCCATTAAGAAGTCTATAGAAAATAAACCCAGAGAATGGTAGTCCCTACTAAAATATGCTCTATGGGTGGATAGAGAAAAATACAAATAGGGACTCAAGGCATCCCCATTCCTAATGGTTTATGGGTAACAACCTATCTTTCTTATCACATTGAAGTTACCCACCTATGATTTCATGGCTGAGTATATGAAAGATGATGAGAGGGTATAGTCCCTTATATTGAACATCATCCAAATAGAAGATGTTATAGATGAAGCATTGAAAAAATTTAGCAAGCATAAGGATATTATAAAGAGATGGTTTGAAAATTGAGCCAAAGTTAAAGTGTTTCACATATCATACTTGGTCCTACTATGAGACAAGGCCCATAAGAAGAAAGGAAGACATGAAAATTTCACTCCTCTCTAGATTGGACCATATCAAGTGGCAAAAAAATTGTGTGAAAATGGATTTATACTCAAGAATTTTCAAGGGAATGACATAGCCTTGCTAGTCAATGGGAAATACATGAAACATTATTTCTCTACCACTCTATCACAAATTACATAAGGATAGTAAGTTTGTTTAGAGTTAGAGTACATACATGTAGAGTAGTTTCCTTTCTTTGTTTGATTTCCTAATTTTCTCTTCCTCACTTTCCTACTTTAATTTCTTATTACATTATTCATCACTTTTCATTTTCTATTTGGTTTTTGTAATGTGTTGTAGCTTAGTAATAAGTCCTTTAGATAAGAATTCATCAGCTCAAGTTGTGTTAATTTGATCCTAAAAAGGGGAGAAAGGATTGTTAGTTTTAGACATTGGCCATCAAAAGTTTATAAACCTCTAGCAGTGTTCCAATTTAGAAAATTTGAATGGGGGTTAATTAGAATTTTGTTTTCTCATAAAAAACCTAAGTCATTTTAAGGTTGTAATATAGTTTAGAGGATTAAACATTTGATTGAATGAGTGTTTGAGTATGTGTAACCATAATACTATCACTTAAATTCACCAAATAAATTTCCTATGTAGAAATTGGTATCTGAAAGTGAATTACATCCAAACCATGTCTTGTCAAAATCCCTGCACCTAGTTAATTACAGTTCCCAACCATTCTAGTTTATAAATGCAAGTATATAAAAAACCAAAAAAATGATACACCAATGAAGTGAAATCATAAACTTTAGATTCCAGGAATTATGATTTAGGAAATATCTATCAAGGCTATGGATGCTCAGATGGTAGTAGAGCTTGGAGTGGAACCAAAAGTATCTATGTTAGGGCTACTAATTCCTAGCTAGCATAAGAGAAATGCCCAAGCCATTCCTAATTAAGTAAAATATTATTGTATATAAAATCTAAAGAATGATTAAGTCATTTCATGTTTGATGGCTTTAAAATTGAAAGTTATCATTTTTAAACCCAATGGAAATGGTTAATTAACCTCAAATCGCACACATAATGTGATTGCCTACAAGGTTTAAACACTATTTTAGGCCTATGGGCCTTCATTAGTTCTAAAAATAAATGTTGATATTGATTGAAAATCATAGTGAGATGACTAATGTTTTATTCATATTTAAACAAAATATTTAAATTCTAACATTTTGTAATGTTTCCCCATAGAGGTCACCATTTTTTGATGATCAAATACCCCTATTCCCAAAATGGGGACCCTCCTTTTTTCAATTCTAAAAATTCCCAAGATGCCTAATATACTAAGCCATTTTTACTACATGGAGAATTATTTAGATTTACCAATACTTGTGCTTCTATAATTTTGGTTAATAATTCATTCTACAAATCATTCAAGTTATTAAAAGTTATCTTCAAAGCTTTATTTGACAATGAATTATTGATGATTGATAGTTCAATGATTTGTAGACATGATTTCACTAAGGGAGTATGGTCTAGATTTCTAATGGACATCAATAGAGAAGTTTTACTAGATCTTACTAAACTAACATTATTTTGTTTAAATCATTTTATTGAATTTTTTTGCCTTAAACTTGTTTAAATTTGATTGAGATGGGTTATGATGTCTTCTAAAATCTAACTTAACTTCTTGCTTGACCTCACAGGACATAAAAATTAAAGCAATAATTTATGATGCCTTGTGAGATGTCAAAATAAATATTATATTCTAAAGTAAAAGTGTACACCTCATTAGGTTTTTCAATACCTTATATATTTATCACATCCCATACAATACACTAGATCAAATATACCAAGTTATCAAGTAATGTGGCATCATCTCGAGAGATCACGAAGGAGATAGCCATTAGAATTCAAATGTTGAGGTTATATTTCATGATCTTAAACTCTGTGAGTAAGACCATTCAATCTAATTTATCACACATCTCCCATGTGTCCCACTTCAATCAATAATCTCATGAGATTATGTTGCATGCCCCAAGCACAACCAACTAGACTCGATTGACCTTATAAATTGAATCATGTTCCCTTTAGGTTCATCTAAGATCAACATGTGTCCACACTGCATTTCATCCATCTATAAGTTGCGAGATCTTACAAGCTAAATATCTTGGAACACCTAAGAAATTTGATTAAGGATCAATGGTATATGTTGTCCACATATCCTCTTAAGAGAGACACTTGGCATAAGAAATCCCTAATTTCCTACAAGACTGATGCATTTCCCATTTGGGCCCATGTGATGATGCCATATGTCATCTCCACGAAGTTGCATTCCCAAATCAATGAGATTACCTCCAAGAGATATTTTCTATACCCAAGCCACATAATTAATGTCAAGTTTTTGATAGTTGTATAAGATCCTTCTGAAGGGGACACCTATTAAGGAAATTTTTGATTTCTTATGAAAGATCCATCTAGAAAAAAAAGCCATGATTATTTCTCAAAGAGCCACATAATAAATCAAATTGATGATTTCTTGTGAGAGTGATGTGTGGTATTCCTATGACCAACCAAAATTAAAGGGCACCACTTGAGAACTCAAAATGAATTAAAAGTGCCACATGGTAGGATACAAATGAGTGATCATGCTAAGATGCATTCTGAGAACCCACAAGGTAATCAAAAGGTGCCACATATCTAGATTTTACACTGACTAAGTAGCTTAGTCACATTTAGGCAATATAAACATCTAACTAGATCTGAGGTGGTAGCCATATGTCAAAATATGGAAATATTTATCTTTAAATCTAAAATTAATGGTAGATCAAATTTTAATTAGAACTAAATTTCAATTCTAATACAATTAAATACCAAAAGCAATAGATTGATGTTGTTCTAAACACATGCAAAGTTGATGATCTTGCAATTAATATGGTATGAACTAGAATCATCGTCTACATTACATTAATCAAAGTAATCTTTCAAAAGGATACTCAACTAAGATATTTCCATTTTCTTTTGAATCTATATGTATTTTCTCTCTAATATCTACATTCTCCCAGTATGATGAAGCTTGAGCTATTCACAAATTACACCCTGACCACCATTGTTAGATCTTAAAAGTTGTAGAGAGATACAAAAGGATGTTGATTACTACTCAAAATAATGTAGAGATGGCACAAGAGATCCCCTCCACTCTAGGTAAGATAATTTCCTTTGGAAATGATGACTTATTATTCCAATATGGTAATTTAGTTGTTTTCAAAGCCACAAAATTCATCCTAAAGGCCATAACATTAGGGGACATGCATTTCAACAACATTTACTTTAATGTAAAAGTAATTAAGGTAGTTGACAAGGCTGAGATAATGCCTCATATAATTCAATTAGATTTAGACATCCTTGCCATCAACATTGTTACTCTCCATAGGGCCACAATAGATCCAAAGGTCATGTTGTGTACTGACCTTGTATATGGTATCTTTAGGAGGTCAAGATGCAAAGATGGGTTGCTAAAATAAATGAACCAAGGGCTCTTGATCACCTTAATAGTAGGACCCAAATTTGAAAATTATTATGACCTACTTTTTCCATAGGTAGTATACAATTAGAGCATCATTGAAAATTGGTATGAAGTGCACTCCCTAGAGAAGGTCTTGGATACATGGGTGACTAACCCAACTAGAGTTGTCTTCATGAGGAACCGGCCTATTTAACAATTTAAGAAGGGAGTCAATATTGACTTAGATCTTCTCAACATAATATTTGGCAATTTATACATAGGCTATGTGGATATAAGGACTCTTACACTACTATAGATAATCCTAGAGGATCAATAGATTCCCCCACTTGGGGATATTATTAGCAATAATCTAGTATATGTAATGAATGATACTTTCAAGAATGGTGCCCCATTCTTCATGATGAGTTATCTATTGGATTTTATCTACAAAAATACACAATTAGATCAAAATTAATGGTCCCTAAAATTACCATAGGTTATTCCATATCTATTCTCTACAGTGCACATTCGCCACTTTAGGCACAACATAAAGGTGATTGTAAAAGATTTCTACCTAATTGTATATAAATCAATCACTAAGTGTTATATGTCAAGATTTCCCTTAGAATTTAGGTAAGATCTAAAGGATATAGGTATCTACTAGTTATACCCATATTTCATGGTTATTAGAGTAGAGGGAGTGATGGTGGATCCCCTTAAGCTATCAAGATATGTGCCTATAAAGTTGGCTAAGGAAGAGATGGCTTATCAACTACTATATGTAGTTGATGGCCTCTTAAAAAATAAGAATAAGACAAACCCCCATAAGACTCCTTACAATTTAGGGAAGACTAGGATCACAAAATATCATGATATCACTATGGTTGAAAGGCATAGGGAATCATACCTATTGCCTAAGGATGACTTTAGACCTTGGGAGCCAAACATTATCATTGACAAGTACCTCTTCAAATTCAAGAAAGACATGGATATAGAGTATAATAATCAATAATAATTTCATGAATGGATACACAAGGATTCTATTAATGATGATTTAGGCCTCAATAATGTAGGCATGAAGAACATAGAGCTAGAAATGAGACTAGATAGAGAGAAAAAGAAGACATTATAAGACCTTAACCACCACTAGCCCATGGAATCATGTTTGATGAAAATTATGAGGAGAGACAAGAAGAAGATGAATAATACAACATTTATCTCATTATTAGTAGACCATGTAGACCTCCACTTCTTCCCACTTCAAGTAGTTAGGTCATGCTTCCAAGCTCTAAGCAAGGAGAATCTAGTAACCAACCTGACCCTTCCTAAGGGCTTATATTTTTATTTCATCTACTATGGAATCTACACTAGATAGCATAAGTCAACCTAACCATGATGTCATTGATCTTGAATAATTGTAATAAGGCATTGATCTCTCTATGGAAGAGTTAAAAGCACTAGTTGGGAGGAATATTAAAAAAGTTTACAAGAGGAAGAAGGAGCCTAGGACTACCATGACAAGATAAATACCTCATCCACCAACATCCCAAGTGGTTATAAGGAAAACATAGGATCCCAATGTAATTTCTTTCTCATTTCCTTCTTTCCCAATTGTAACTACTTCTACTTCTATTTCTACATTTACTCTCCCTACCATTGCTCCCTCATTGACTTCAATATCATCAACTACTACCACCACCTCTAACCAATACTTGAATTATATTACCATGAGTCAAGCTAGTAATTCCTTTGGATTAAATTTCCCCTACTTTATTGCTCATGACACTACACATATTATTATTCCCAAGAAACCATAACAAATGCATCACTTGATATTGGTTCCCCTATACTTGTGAGGCTATTTAAGCCAATTTCAAAGTAAGTCACCTTTCAAAAGCCACTCAATATTAATAAATTTTCTAAGGTGAGTATGCATTCAAGGTTGAATTCATTCATTCTTAACATGGGACCTTAAAAATCCCTATTTGACACACTTAGGAAATTAGAACCAATGAACTTGTACATCCCTATTATTACTTTGGCCTCTTCATCAACCCAGACACCTATATTATAACTACTTCCAACATAACCAACACCTAATACTACCCAAAATTGGGTCAAACAATAATACAAGAAACAAGGCAAGAGATACCTTAGGTAGTACTCTATACCCCTCAAATTAGGATAAGGTTTGATTCTACCATAGGTATAATGAAGAGGGTAGTGAGAAGGTAGGTTGAGCAGCCATAATCAAGCTCAGATATGGCCCATGAGAGTGAATATTCCATCTTCACTTTGATAAGTAAGATGAATGTTAGCCCTATAGAGGTAAGGTGTCCATATTTAAAGCCTAAGAAGAGTCCACAATAGCCTTAAGAAGGGAATGCAGTAATAATTGAAAAGGTCTAAGGAGCAAAAACTACCCACTATGCCAAAAGGTAATACAATTCAAATAATAAATTTTTTTATCAATATATTCAACTTGTATAATGTCATGAATAAGAGGTAGGAATATGGGATCCTAAAATTAGAGGTGGTCATTAAACTTGACCAAAAGATTGCACTCTATGATGTCATGTTGGCAAGCTTGGATATAGTTGTAAGAAGTAATAACTTCTCAAACCTCAAAGTTTTTGACTTGAGGATATCATCCGTATATATACCATTCTGATGAGCAAGAGGACTAGATTTAAGAGATGGTAGGACTAGGAAAAGGAGCAATTGCATCCTTGGTAAATATAGAATTTAAGATTGCCCTTTTATTGAAGGATACATTGCTCACCAAGGTGACCAAGCCCGATGGCTCCTTCATGGATGACCAAGAATTCAAGGCCTCAATGAAGGTTTTTATATCAAAATTACATTAGGATATTACTAGTGCATAGATAGATACTAAGATAATGAGCATTGTGGCTTTTACTATCTAGAGATTGGAGAAAGTAGATGCCATTAAATAAGCATTAAGGCCCATACTTGTAGAACATGGAAAGCTCATTTAAGAAATACCTGATATATTTCAACCCATGATCATAGAATTCACCCAGATAGATCATGATTACTTAGCCCTTATAAAGGTTTGGATGAAGGAAGAGGAAAAAATAAATAGAGACAATAGTAGCAAGCTGGCCAGTAGGTTCCTTCAGGGCTATGAGGAATATTCAATTATATTTTGTAAATTCAAAACGAAAATATTCCATTGTAACATTTTATCCACTTGTCGATATTTGGGTACCTTTTATGGGCCCATGTAAAATTATCTTAGGCATATCTATGGCCTATATATAGGGGTTTTCTCTTGCATTTAGAATTAGAAATAGTTATTATAAGAATTAATACAAAAGAGCCAAGAATTCAAAAGTTTGTATGAAGTACTTGATTGTGTATTTTTGTAGTTTCTATTCATCACACTTTTAGATGACTAAGGGTTTCATTATTATTAATGAATTTGGAAATAACACTCAATATATACATATTTTATCTTGAATTTAACATTAGGCTTAAAATTATGCTAGTATGCATGCTCTATTTTCATCTTACTTATAACTAAATGCCCTACGTAATTTACTATGAATGAGTAATATTTGCACAATGTATGATTCTAGATATATTTATTTCCTTTCCTTTGAATCTTAAACTACAATTATTTAGATTTTAGTAATACATTAGAGTTGGTAGATGCTATTTTTATTAGTTTTTGTCATAGAAGTTAGAAGAATTGGTACTTTTGATCATCTTAAGCAAATTCTCTTTTCTGCCTTACCTTTATCTCCTCTAGATCTACCCATGACTCACTTTAGCTTAGTTAATTCTATAAATATCCATTGTTTTTTTTTATATTTTTGGAAATAGTTATCAAATATTGAAACAATTTCATAAAGATTAGCAAGAATAAAGTATCACTATGTAACATCTATTATCCTTATAGCAGGGTTTATTTATAGACTCGTAAGTGGTGGCCATATATCTACTATTTATGATATTTCTAGTATTATTTGTATAGACAACTCAAGTTCTGAGTCTTATAGGACTTAAAATTAAGTTTATTACTTTCCCCCTACTCCTTAATGACACATGGAGCACATTAAGTGCATCAATGATTAGTTGTTTGGAAAAATTGATCATCCACATATAAGTGAAGGTGTGTAATCCTAAATTATATAAATAAGAAATATCCTACCTTGGAAATATAATAGGGTTAAGATTATAGAAATGACAATGTACAAGGGTGATAATTAGAACTCCAATAGGCCAATTGAGTGCTAAAATCATATATAAGAATACATTGAATTTATTATGCTAGATATAATCTAAATATAGAAATTACACCTAATTTATGTATGGAAATGAAATATAAGTGATATAATTAACTCATTATTATGTTAACATAGTTTTATGCCTAGAATGGTTAGGAAATATGATGGAATAAAGTTATATAATAGTCATTATATTATAGATCTAATGTTTTAGGAGCTCTGAACACTAACATCAACCTAGGACAATTATGTTAATGCAACTATCTAGGTTTAACACAAGTGTCATATATGGAATTTTTTTGGGAAAAGGATGTGACCACTTAGATGCTTGTAAGTTTTACTTCACCTTCACTATGGTGTAATCAAATATAGGTCATGGACTATCTTTCCTCATGAATTTGTAAAATCCTAGTTTATCATTTTCATTATGACCTTGGGGGAAATGGGTTAGTGGACACATCGTGTCAATATTAACCCAAGGACCCAATTTTGAATGGGCATCACCTACATAGCCAATACTATATAAGAGTGCCTTAGACTCATGTAGGTATCCTCTACATATTGGTTAATGTGTGAATCATGTAATATGTGGAAAACAAGTACAATAATGACCTAGATTGTAACTTAGCAAATTAGGATATTGGGCTACTCCTTTAGTAATTCAAACTTGTATATGTGTTTCACCTATTAATATTATGGAAATAGGGAAAATTTATTTAATTGAATGCTTGATAGAGTGCATTTTATAAATTACCTTGGTCTCTTTGGTCTTTTTCTAGGTGAGGAATGAATGAAGGTTGATCTTGTATTTATATCAATCCCTTTGTATTAATAAATCACATTAAATCAATTAGGTATACCATTATGATACATTTTATTTATAAAATATATGAATTTAGGGCATTGGACACTTAAATCAAGTTAGAACGTTAATGTTGATGATATTGCATATCCTAGATATTAGTGTCAATGGAGTAGGAAAGTAGGTTTAGGTTTAGAACCTATAGAGATGGAAGATAAATACATTTTAATAATTTTATGAAAGATAAAAGGCCTGGGTCATCAACATAAGATTAATTGGATTGAGATATAGGTTAAGGTGAATATGATGGATCAGATGTAAGACTTGTAGAAGCAAGAATGGTCCAGAATTAAGAGGAATATCCAAGGTCTAATTTTTTAAAGTGTACTAGACTAAGGTTCTATATAATCCATAAATATCATCTAAATTCACCCACACTTAATTTAGTAATTAAATTATTAGTTTAAAGTAAAGTAATGAATACATAGGTGTATAGAACACACCATACCTGTGTGTTTTCCCAACTTGAGTGCTTTTCCAATGACTAACCTAAAACTAATATTATGTTGTAGTATATAATCAGTGCATATAATCTAGAATTGAAAGTAATTTAAATATATTGAATTTAAAAGAACAAGGTTTAGTAGTACACATATGTGTTGATATAACCACCTTGCATATTGGTAAGTTGATCAAAAAATATATATCATTTTAAGGCTCTAAAACTAAGATTAGGATAAATATAAATAAATATTGAAAGTGAATATATCCAAGGAGATAGATGGAGAGAGAGATTAGAATATCCATGCCTTCAACCTTGGAATAAAATTGTGTTTTCACCTAGTAGTTGATATTATCTCAATCATGAAACCTAATGATACTTATAACGTATTAAGGATGGATGATACAATCAAGTACAACCTAAAAAATTAGAAATATTGAGTGATTTTATGACCTCAACCATACCAAAAGGTGAACCAACTACTACAGTAGGTAGGATCAATAAAGTTCATGAAAGTTTGTAGGGTATTAGTATTAAATTTTTTGTGATGTGGTAATAGTCCATAAAAGATTTTTACAATCTAAAAATGATTTTTGTTTTGAGATATTAGGCAAAAATTGCATATAATATGCACCTTATATATGTATCATGCTAAAATTATGTATAATAATTTCACCAATGTATATAATTATTCCATAACTATGAATTTGAATAAAATAATGGTGTGTTTTGGCCAATTCATACAACTATGTAAGTGTGGATAACATGATTCTAAATCATGCCACCACTGTATATGGATAAATCTAAAAATCGATATAAGTACCAATGTAGAAAACATGTTTCCAAAACATGCACCCATTATAATATCAAGATGTTTAATACTGAATAAACATGGAGAACATGATTCCAAAGCATACCCACCACTAAATCTAAGAACTATGGATGTGTATAAGCCATGTCCATATGACATTCCCCTACTGAATATGATAACTAATATAAGTACCACATATTGAATTAGTGTGAAGAACATACTTCCAAAACATGCACCCATTGAATTTGGAAACTATGCTAAGTGTGAAGAACATGCCTATATGAAATAACCCCACTAATATTCCCCCCACTTTAATGTGAAGTAAGGATGGTAATCAGTAGTTACCTCACCTCAAAATGATAATAAAACTATATAATCTATGAATGCAACCATGTAGCATATAGAAGGAACATGTCTAGGCAGATATAACATTGAAGTGCATAAAACCAATGTGAACACATGAATGCTTAAGATGCATGATAAGGATCATGGAAATGTCTATATAGTAACAATAAAAAATAAATAAAAAAATAATCACACACAAAATATGACTAAAAATTAATTCAAAAGGCAATGGTCTAATGAGACCAAAAATAAGGGGCATATTCAAATGTCACACAGTCAAAGGGACATGACTTAGTGAAATGTCCATAAAAACAAGGATGACATATTAAAATTTCCATATAATAACCAATGACATGCAAATCCTAAAGAAATTATACATATTCATAGTGGTCACAAGCCAAGGATCATATTCAAATTCTCAAACAAGGCATACAATATCAAGGCAAGACACTCAATGAAGTACATAAACTAAAGTATAAACAACCAATATATACATGTCATAGTAGCCATGGATCCACTATGTTAGGAAAAAATGTCAAGTGCATAGAATATTAAGTACCCCATGTAATATTTAATCATGGATAAAGGAATGTTTAATTATATATGTAAGCATGAGCATGATAATGAAATGTGATCATTGAACCATATAAATTATGTATATCATGTTCAGTGAAGTGGCTACCCCCAATATCTTCATGACATGAATAAAGGGAAATTCCAATATATAAAATAGAAATAAGTCTTGTATTTATGTACACATATATCACACTCAATTAAAAGTGTAACACACATGTGTATGCATAAGTAACTAAATATTTCATCCATCAAGATGGAACTAACACATACATTCTAAGGAGGCAAAAAAACATGTAGGTGCCGGAAGTGCTTTTGGATTTTTTGAATGTTGTTAATTCTTTATATTTTTTGGAATATTTTAAGAGACTAATCTATGATATGATCCAATGTATGGTCATAGGTATCTCTCTACTTGGTTCCTAACAACCTTAAGTTGGATCTTTTACATTATTTGCATCATGATTGAATAGGTTAAAAAGGTACATATCATGTTCCTCCTCAAAATTTTCATTTGTAGTATAAGAAGTATGGTATAATTTAGAATATGTATTAATTTGAATTCATGAGGAAAAGAAATACATTGATGATTTGGATCAATGTTTCCTTCCATTTGGTATAGCCAAAGAGTTCATAGTTTAAGTGCATATGGAGATGTGGTGGGCATAACTGAAACCTATGTTTGAATTAGTTTATGACCACAATAAATGGTATTATTATGTTTCCCAAGGATTATTTCCAACCTCCTTTTTTTAAAATTTTTTTTAGATTGAAGCCAATTTGTTATAAGCATCTTACATTACAAGTAGTTTTTACTTGTGTAGGATGAATATGGTTATGCCAAAAATAAGCACTACCCATGTCTAAGGTAATTGTTAAATATTTTTGGCATGGATGTTTTTTGTATCATTAAATTTAAAACTCTTACATAAGATATTGATATTTTATTGGTCCCATTTTAATAAACATTTGAAAACTAGTCATTTAAAGGTTAGGAATACCACATTGTTGTTTATAGTGTTGCTTAGGTAAGTTAACTCCATCCTTTTGTGTAAGGAATAAAAATTTTGTAGTTTGAGGGAGATATGTTAAATTCCATTGAATTAGTAATTATAAGGAACCATATCTATGTACATCATTATCTAAATGGGAAAATGACTCATATTGTTTATGTAATGCTCCTTTTAATGAGGAAATAAGTCCTCTACTAAAGATAAATTGCAATTACAAATTTGAGGGTCTAAATTCTAGCTCATAGGATTTATTTTTTAATATAATCTTGAAGGGATTCATCATCACATTGTTTGAAATTTTGAAAATGTTATAATGTATGTTTTTGTACAATCTAGATATTGAAATCCATGGAGAATGCATATTCCAATTGTAATAAAGTGTTTAAGGAACCCTTTATAAGCTATAAAACAAATTTAGAGATTCGTAAAAAGTAATAATATGGAAAACCTTGAGAAATAACTTGTAATCTTATGCCCATTGACCAAAATAATGTACATAGTTATTTATGTTGTCAAATCAGTCTTTATGTCTCAAAAAGACAAGTAAATCTGGTAATTCAAAATCTTATGGATAAGGATATTCGAGCATACATTTTTGAAGAGGTTGATTATTGAATGAGGTTATATTTTAATTAATAATATGGATATCCATTTGAATTTTAAAAAAATAAACCTAATTTTGAAGATCCCAAATAGTGGTCTTCATAAACATAAGATATTCCATGGGAATAGAGGTGTTTGTCATAGTTATTATTATTAGTTTCAACCCACCACATTTTTTGAATTTAGGAATATGATTATCATTATATTTATGTATAAGAAGTACATGTTAATGATAACTAAATTTAGGGTAACCTGGTAGTGGTATGGGATCTTTAAACATTGGTACATTTAGTATGTTAATTTGAGCTTGAACAATTTTTAGTTGAGGTCCCAATTATGGTATAGAATTTGTTTCTAATAAATATATGAGGGAAAATTCATATTTTTTAAGGGAAATATTTTTTGGGAATGTAGGAAATATGGGGGTGTGAATTAATTTTCTTGAAATCATGTCCCCCTTATAATTAATTTATAAATCATTCATAATTTCTTGATGTATTTACCTAGTTTTTTGGTGATAAAATGAAGGAGACTCTTGGTCATATGTACCCATTTGGGTGTTAAAATTTAAATGAATGTTATTATTATATGACTTGAATTATTGTGGGCTCATGGAGTTTTTTTAAAATCCTAAGCATTTTTGAGATGTATTATTTTTAGAAATAATTGGCTAAACTATACCTTGCTCATGTTTTCCCAATCATTGGCCTTTGTATCCATATTTTTTCAATTATCAAAGACCAAAATCATATGATGATTTTTTATTAAATATGGGTAAAGGATATTTACATTAAATAATATGGCTCAACTCATCTCTTGAAAAGATGGGAGCATAAACCTAGTTAAAGGGATAAAAACTACTACAATTCAATGATTTTAGTTTAGAAGATTTAAAAGTTGGAAGGATATGAGAGTAATAAATTTTTACCCTTTATTTGATAAAAATTTATAGATTTTCATAATCATAATCATAAAATAAATAAATATAATCCATGATAAAAGATATATTAAGTAAATAAAGATGATGATAAATCAGGTGATAATCATCCTCTAGGGTATGCTTGGGCATAAATGATGTTTAAAGATCAAGTTCATCAAATGTTTAACCTTAAATTAGATAAAGAGTTATATATCCTACCTTTACAATATAATAATGTTAATAATATATAAATTACAATGCATAAGGGTGATAATAAGATCTATAGTTGGACATTTAAGTGATGAACTTAGATATAAGCATACACTAAATTTATTATGCTGATTATAGGATAAATATAGAGAAAATAACTAATTTATGCATGGAAATGATAAATAAATAATATAATTAACTAGTTATAATGCTAACATAGTGATGGATATAGAAAAGTCTAGAAGATAATTTTGGAATAGTTGTCAGATTCTAGATCTTGTGCTTTTAGAGCTCGTGACACTACTATCAACCTAGGATGATTCTTTTGATGCTATGATCTAGGTTTGATCTAAGTGTCTTATATGTAATATCTACTTGAAAAGGATGAAACCACTTGGATGATTTTAGTTTTGACTTCACTTCACTTAATAGCATTCAAATCTAGGCCATGAAATTTCACTCCTCATGAATTTGTAAAACCCTTGTTCTTCATCTGCATTGTGACATTGGGGGAAAATGGGCTAGTGGGCACGCAATGTTGATCTGACCCCAAAGACCCCATTATTAGTGGTCACTACCTACATAACAAATAATCCAGAAAATGACATCATACTCATGTAGTTCTACCCTATGTGTTGGCTTATGTGTGAATAATGCAATATGTGGAAATCAATTACATCAATGACCTAGCTTGTAACTTGGAAAATTAGGCTCTTGGATTGTTCCTTGAGTACTTGAGACCTATATGTGTTGTAACTATGACTTATATGCAAATAAGTAAGCTTTGTTTAATTTAATGCTTGATCTAGTGATTTTGATATGTTTATTTGGTCTTTTTCTACACGAGGAAAGAATAAGGGTTGATCTTGTATTAATTTCAAATCCTTTGGAGTAATAAATTGCATTAAATAATTAAAACTAAATATTAAGATACATTTCATTTACATTATATATGAATGTAAGGAACTAGACACTTGTGTCAAATCAATATACTAACATTGATGCTAGTTTTGTCCTAGACTCATCAGTATACTAACATTTATTAGACTCATCACACTCTACAACTTAACCAATTGCATGTGACTTTTGTAATATAATAGGATAAGTTGTGAGCAGGAAGGCATGTAGTAAGCATAATTATTAAAATCAATTTCCCATGATATGTTAGAATAACTCAATAATTCATGTATCTCTCAGCTATTGTCCCTAAGACATTATTGGTCTAATATTATGTCTTATTATTATTATTATTATTATTATTATTATTATTATTATTATTATTATTATTATTATTATTATTATTATTTTTCTTCCATTATCTCTAACAGTGGCTTTATGGCATAGGTTTACATTGTGCCATCTATTTCTTCTTATCATGCTTCGACCTCCTCTATTTTCCTTGAGGCACTAGTATCACCTTACTTATCCTTAGGTGCCCCTTCAAATCAAGGGCATGCCTATTATGTAGCTTTCATACTAGTGGGGGTGCTTAATGCCTTTTATAGTGTCTTCTCTCTACTTGGTTCTGCACTAATAACGAACTTCTTATCTTCCCTCTCTTTCAAAATCTTGGCTCAGTCTACTTAGGCTACTTCTTCCTCTCTCTTTATTCTTAGCCCTCTTTTCTTGGGCCTTTCTCTATGCCTCTTCATTTTTGTCCATTTCCTTCTTAGCCTTCTTTTGCATAGATTGTAGTGTACATTTCTTCTCTCACTCACTTATCTCCTTATCCTCTAGTGGATTGATTTTATCTTTGGACATACCTTTGTCTTTCATCTCCTCATGCCTCCAATGTAATTTTAGTGGTATATTGATATACATTTGGTTAAGGCCCATAGACTTCCATTGGCACTACATCTCCTCTTGTATCAAGGTGCTTGACTGGGTCACCTCTTCAGACTCCTTACCCTTTTCCATATGGAAGGATTTTGAGTTAAATATTTGACTAATATTTTTACCTTATAATTTTCATGTATCAATAATATCTTGCATAAAAATGAAAATTTTAATAGAGCATAGATTTTGGTTGAAGATATTATTAATGTAAGTTAACCTAGTGGGTTAACTTAATAAATCCATAAAAAACTTTAATCAATGTTAAAGGAGGATTTTAAGACCTTTCATTACTTTGTGTTTATACTCTTGCTTTAAACTTTGGATCGATCTCATAGCTTGCATTATCAGTTTGGATTTCTACATTAATCTTTAAAGTTTTATCATCTATTGATCAGACCATTCTAATTTCAAATTGAGGTTACTTTGGGTTTTTTTGATGATCAACTAAATCAATAAGGATTATAGTTTAATGTCAAAGGCTTGTGAAAGACTTGATGTATTTCCTTTTAAATTACTTTCCAATTATATTGGATTCATATTTGAGACTTTATATTTTTATACTTCACTTAGATTTTTTTATTTTAGCCTTTTCAAATTGTCTGTTGTAATTTTTTATTTAATTAGCCTTTATTACCTTAGTCACTTTTTGAACTCATCTCATACTTTAACTTAGTCAATTTTATGCCTTTTCCTTAAGCTAGGTTATCTATTTTATTCTTTTTGGGAATTATGTGTTTAATTTCTAAGCAAATAAAGGTTTGAGTAAATGTAAATTAGTAATTAATGTGTCTCAATTAGCCTACTAATTTGTGTAAATATATATGTAATTTAACTTTTTATAAAAAATAGTAATAAATGAGAGAAAGTATGACTTAACTTATTCTAGACTATTCCAACTGAGATAGGGCCTAAAAATCTATGTAGGGATGGGACACTATCACCAATAGGTTCCTAAACTTCATTTTCTAATTGGATAGGAGAACCAAAACTTAGACACTCCTATTTTTAGTGTTATATTCCTCCCTATTGTTATTTTCATAAGGCTATTTTTTTAAGGTTTTATTCACCTACTTAGTATGACCTTGTGTACCAAATTTTAAGTCCAAACCATTGACATAACTCCCTATAGAGCTAATTCTTTATGTGTTTGTGTCTTTTATGCAATTTGAATAAACTTAAGAAAATGGGAAAAGGGTTTAGTGTGTAAAGGATATGTTGGATTCACTTTATACCCCATGTGTGGGAATTCTACCTACATACCAATACTCTTAGGAGGGATTAAGCTAATGTAATCCTCGCATTAAAGTTCTTGGTTCAATTTGTGTATGATCAATGCAACTAAAATGCAAAATTAGATGTGCTTCAACTAGTTAGGGACTAGTGAAATGACTTGAGTAAGCTTGAAATAATGTTGGAAGGCTATGTGTAAAGAATAAGGAAGAGTGCTTGAGTGTACTTGCTTGTATTCTTTTATCTCTCTTATAAATGAGTACCAACCCTTCTAAATAGACATTGAATGACCTTATATAGGGAAACTAAATATTATGGGTTTGATGATCTTACATTAAGATGATAAGGGGAAAGATAAGGATTCAGTAAAATATAACCATTTGAGGCTAAAGCGAACTCAAACAAATGTGTCAGAAATAAGACACCCCTAAGTTCTGATGCTCCTGTCCAAGTTGGGCACTATTGTCCTAGGAGGATGAAACTTAGGGGGATGGATTTTGGTTTGAGAGGGCTCCCTACGTCTCAAAAATCTATGTTTGGAAAGCTATGGGTGACTGGGAATCAATGAAAGTCTAGCTGAGAAGGGTTGAGTGAGCAAGAAAGGTGACCTATAGGTTGGGTGTTATTATCCATGCCAAAGTCATCCAATTTTTCATTTTATATGATTATATTCTCCCCCCTCCACTTTATTCTATTCATTTACCAAAGTGAAATACTAGGATAAAGGAAAAATAGAAAGCATACCTGAACTTACTTGTAAGGGAAAAGCTCATGAATATGTGTGATGTTGGATGTCCATAGAGAAAACATTGTGATGTGTGAATCTATTGTGATTCTAGATTGTGTTGAGTATGTGATAAATCAAGAGTAATATCATGAATGGAGATAATTTCTCAATTCCATAAAATGTGGCTCAATAATGCAAAGGCTAACCCTTTAGCTCTATCATTGTCAACTAAGTGAAGTTAACAAGTCATGCATGTGTTAATTGATGTTTGGAATATATGTACAATCCCTCTAGATAGATGGCTCAATAATATAAAGTTTGGCCCTTTGACTCCATCATTGCAAAATAAGTAAACTATGAAGTGATACTGGTATAGAATAGATGTCATATGAGATGGCTCATGGAGCCTATGAATGTGATGGAAAAGTGACATTGTGGCATGGATAGTTGAATGTGTGATGGAAACTAGGACACTCTTAGCCATTTCAAAAGATGGAGATTAGGCTTGTATAAAATCCACTTTGAAACTAATGTATTAGGCTTATATGAAATCCAACTCAGAAACTTAATTACTCAAAAAGCTAAACTTGTATGAAAGTTTAACTTGAATGTGATGTCAACCACATGTAGATGGAGTAAGGCATGCAATTGATGAGAATGCTTGGAATTAACTAAACTCAAAAATAAAAGAAGATCAATGTGTTACACACATTTCCCCCAATCATTAATGTTTGGAACATGGATTCTTATTTGAAAGTTATGCCAACTACCTAATCTACACTAAAAGTGAGAACCATTATGTCATGCATGATAACCATCTATATCTGAGAAAATTGTACTAAAATTGTCAAATCTGACTGATTTAGAAGTGTAAAAACTATCCCTAAAGTGACCTTTTTGCCTTTTTTTGGAAACCCTAAGTGTTTTTCTTCCTAGACAAGAGTACCAAACTATGGACACCCATATTTCTGGTGTTACTATCCATTTATAACACTACTATCCATTTCTAGTGCTACTATATATTTCTAGTTCTGCTATCCATTTATGATGCTATTGTCCATTTTTGGCACTATTGTTTGCTGTGAAAACTTAATGCTAATCTAAAACTATTATTGTTTTTTTGCTCTAATTTGACTAGTTTGACCTCTAGATTTTGTGTTAACTATTTTGAATGTTGTTTCGATTGTTAGGAGGTTATATCTCTATGACAAAGACCCTATTTGATGCCCCCTCTTCTGAGGGTAGGAATCATGATCCTGTAAGGACTTTCCTCAAAATAAAAGAGTCATGTAAGTATGTTAATCTAAAAATATATATGATATAACATTTGATGTATGATAATATGTTTCAAGATATATCAATTTTTTTATTGATAGATATTTTTAGATCAATAGGGGTATGCCTAGATAGATATAATAATGTGAAAGCATACTCAAAGTTTTGAAATAGAACTAGAAATGTTAATTTTTACTTGTTATTTAGAGGGATGGAGTATGATGTCCATCATGGCATCCAAGAAAGAAAAAAAATGTATGATATGGATCATGTCATTTCACACATTTGACAAGCAACAAGCAAACAAGCAAGAAGCAAGAAGGAAGAAGTATAATAGATAGTCCAAGGGGCCATGCCAACAAGGGACATGGGCACATGTCACTCAAACTAGAAATGAGCATGGAAGACATGTTCAAATGCCACATACACATACAAGTGAAATAAGAAAAGTTGGCAAATGGGCCATAGGCACATACATGATTATAAATAAAGGACATTAGAAAATGTCCTAAGGCACACACATGAAAAAATAAGCAAAGGACATTGGTAAATGTCCTAAGGCATAAGTAGGAGACAATATGGAATGGAAAATGCAATCACACAAGATACATGAAGAAAGAAAAGAAAGAATGTAATAACTCAAAAGAGACAAACACATCTAACTGATAAAAGTAAATGTGAAAGTATGCAAAACATGTGTAGTACAAGACTAAGTATATGCTAAGAAATATACAAGTGCTAGATACTAGTGAGATGTTGATATAGTGTTCTATATAAGCTATAAATTAATGTACATCAACATGATAATTTAATGTGTGAGGTAAAAAAATGACATAACCTGGATGGTGTAGTCATGTAAAAGATGCCCATATTGGGTGTGTATAACAATGTATGTCTCAAATACAGAAGTAGGAATGTCCCCTCTATGGGTATAATGAAGCAATCAAGTAGCTGGATATCATTGCACAAACTCAAAAAAGATCAAGTAAAGCATGGCAATGTATAACATTGACATACAATAGCATGAAACAACAAATGTAAGTCCTAGCATGATAGTAGTGATTTAAAGAATGAATGATGCATGCAATCAACATATTTTTAGCATTTTTGAATTTTTTTGAATTTTTTTGTATTTTTTTTAAAAATACTTGAACTATGTATAGGAAGAACTAAGAATAAATGATACTAACCAATGAGTCTCTGGTGATACTCCATATACTGGTGTCCTATGTTAAACAACTAAATTATGCATGATGATGAGGCATGATTGTATGACTGAGATTTTGAAGCTAAAATGTGTGTATGATGTAACTACTCTAAAATATGTAAAGTAGAAGCTGAATGTGGGGTCACCTTATAATTTTGAGAAGTAGATACAACTATAAGGCTCTTAGGGACCCATATGAAAGTAGGAGAAGAAGCTCTATGAATAGGTGCTCTTTATGTATCTATAATTAACCATAATGTAACTTATCTAGGTGTGAAAACTATAGCTAGAAGCTATCTAGAATCCTAAAAATATGGAGGTGCATGAACCATCTATACTAGTGATGGATGTTTTAACTATGGCTAAACCTAAAGTGGAACTAGAACATAAACTGAAAGAGAAGATAAAATCAGTAGAAGAACTAGATCTAGTGACTGGAAACTGGTAGATGGCTTCGAAGTGGGGAGTGGTGTCTCATAAGGAACTCTATTGACTATAATAACCTGATTATCATGAATGAACTTCATGCATCTATGAACTATAGAAGGTAATTCCTTGATTTTTTAAATCCATGGTTTACTAAGTAGTATGCCAAAAACTATAGCATTGAGAACTATAGTGAATAGTGTATCCACATGTGTAGGACCAACCTGTAATAGAAGTACTATCTTGCCTAATGAACTTTGAACATTCCCACTAAAACCAATAATAACTATGTCTATCAGAGTGATATCTTACTCTAAATAACCTAAATGTTTTATAAGTGTGAAGATACACATATTAAGACTGGAACCATTGTCAATGGGTACACTATGGATATGTTGATTATGGATATGTACTCTAATAAAAAGTCCATTGTAACCTGTATCATCTTCCACAATCTCCTAATCTAAAAAATATATTGAAGGCCTAGCTAGAACTTTAGACTCATACACACCTATCATAACCCTCAAAGGATGTGCCTTAACTAAAGGTGTCTGGTATGTAACTAGTGGATGATGTGTATGGTATGTATGATGAACACCTGACGTGTCCTCTTTATATTATTTTGAATGATAAAGAAATCAATCTAAAAATGTTTTCAAATCTTTATCTTGTGTTGGTTATATTTGGAGTCTCAACTAAAGTTCCAAAATCAAGTATATTATCATCTATCAAGTTTTGTATCTTATTTCACAAACCGATGCATCTATTTGTGATGTGGCTTGGTGCCCTATGAAAATAACAAAATGAATGTTGATCATATCCACATGGAAGAGGCTTTAATGGATCTAATTCTTGAATAGGAGGGAGAGTGATGATGTTAAATTCCAATAACTACTATATAACTCTGGTTGGATAAACTAGTAAATTGGTAAATGCACATCGAGGAGGTACTGATAAAACCACACATTGAGGGGGATCTAAAGTTGAATTGATTATTGGTTGATTCAAACTCTTATTTTCACTAATTTTAAACTTGTATGGGACTTTGCTATTATTCTCTTTTATTGTGTTTGTATTACTTGAATACTTGAGTTTGCCCATTGAGATTAACTTGACTTCTTTTCCCTTAAGTGTATGCCATAATTTGGTGAAGGAAGAGAATATTTTGAACATAATGGGTTCATGTAGTAATGGTTGAAGGATCTATTTGAATACGTCTTGTAGCTCTTGATCATCTATGGGGCTAGTTAGCTTAGCTAGAATAGTCTTATATTTGAGAACATAATCCATGAAAGTTTCATTTGACCTTTTTCTCTAAAGCAATCTATGCATATGAGACCTTATCACCAATGTTGATATTGAAATGTGTTAGGAACATGTTGGATAAAGGATTTAATATCATGATCAACTGATTTGATAGACTATAAAACCATTGTAAGGCATAATCCTTTAGGCTCCATAGAAAATTTTTGGTAAGTAGCCAATCATTGGGCACATAATCCAATCATGCTACATGAAAGGATCTCAAATGTGTCTCTGGATCACCCTTACCATCATATAGAGTAATCTTGGGTTGAAAAAATACTTATGGTAAGGGTGTAAAAGCAATGTGAAATTATAATGGTGTATGCAGAAGAGTAAAAGAATCCAAAGCCTATGTGGATCTATTGGTACCTTGCTCAGGATGTTTCACCTTAGGTTGAAGAGATCAAATCTCTTGCACAAGGGCTGCCACATCAAGAGATAGAGATTTACTAGCTATAGTTGGTGGTATAGAAGAAGGTTGGGCTACTATAAGGGGTGGTTGAGACATAGTTGCCCTTATAGTATTATTAATAAGTGGCTACTATGTGGTTTGAGAAGATTTTCCATTGGTTACTTTTTTTTTTATTCTTATAAAATTCTAATCATGTCATTTTGCATATCTAGATGTTTGGTTAAGAGTTCTTCAAGTTCTCTTTTATTAGTTTCATAAAAAATGGTATATTAGACCATTGGTAAAGTAGGAAACTAATTTAAAATGTGTTTAAAGATTTTTTAATATGTTTTAATAGACCAAGTACTAGAAAGGGAAAGTATTGAATATAAGAAATGCATTGTCCAAAAAAACATAATGATTTGGAGTTTGCACAAAAAGGATACTGAGATGTCAAACATATAAGGTGATACTGTAAGAAACAAATAGGTGCTAGTATATTCAACTAAGGATTTTTCAAAAATATTTGTGAAAATATACTATGAATGTTTGATTTTTGAATTTATTGTTTGAGTTTGATATTCAACTAATTTTTTAGAAAATAATGCAAAAAGTACTGAAAAACAATTGAGAATGTATTATGTAACTAAGATTTTGAATGAATTTTTCCAAAATTAGTGCATTAATTTGAAAATTTTATAGAAAATTTATTGTTTTAATTTTAAAAAATAGAGAAAAAATCTGAAAATATTTCTAAAATTAGCAATATATTTTTCCTAGTGTTTTGATGCAGAAAGGACCTAGTATGTGCAAAATAGGGTTTAAACAAAATATGCAATATTTTTAAATGAATTGATATTTTTTTTATTTTTAAATTATATAAAAATTAGGAAATTATAAAAAAAATCAAATATAATTAGACCTAGGGTTTCTATGCATAAATTTTAAGTAAGTCAAGTTCACCAAATTTTTTATTCTTTTTAGGAATTATGCATTTAATTCCTAAGTAAATAAAGGTCTAAGTAAATGTAAATAAATAATTAATGTGTCTCAATTATCATAATAATTTTTTTAAATATATTTTTATTTTACCTTTTCTAAAAATAGTAATAAATGGGAGAGATCATGAATTAGATTATTTTGGACTATTCTGACTAAGACATGGCCTAGAAATTTATGTGTAAGGCTAGGGCACTATCATAAATAAGTTCTTAAACCTCATTTTCTAATTTTATAGGAGCATAAAAAATTATAAACTCCTATTTTTGGAGCTATAGTCCTCCTTGATGTTATTATTTTGAGGCTAAAGTTTTTTTGGGTTTTATTTACCTGCTTCGTATGACCCTGTGTACCAAATTTTAGGTCCTAACTATAAAAAAATCTCCCTATATATATGAAATTTTATGTGTTTATGTCTTCTATTTAATTTAAAGAAAATTAAATAAATGGGAAAAGGGGTTAGTGTGTAAAGTATATGATAGGCACACTTCACACCTTGTATGTGGGCATGATGCCTACATACCAATACTTTGAAGAGGGATCAAGCTAATGTAGTTCTCCCATTGAAGTGCTTGGTGTAATTTTTTTTATGATTAATACAACTAGAATTTGAAATTTGATGTGCTTCATTTGGCTAAGGACTATTACAATGACTTAAGTAGGATTGAAATAGTGTTGGAAGGATGTGTGTAAAGAAGAGGGAAGAGTGATTGAGTGTAATTTCTTATATTTTTGTGTGTCTCTTTTAAATGAGTGCCAACCCTTATAAATGGATATTTAATGACCTTATATATGTAAATTTATGATCATGGTTTTGATGATCTTGCATTAGGCTAACGGGGGAAAAGATAAGGATTTAAGAAAATATGACGCTCGAGGCTAAAGTGAACTTGGATAATAGTGTCAAAAATAGGACACCCCTAAGTTCTAGCTCTCCTATCTAAGTTATGTGTTATTGTCCTAGGAGGATGAAACCTAGGGGGATGGATCTAGGTTTGAAAGGGCTCCCTAGATCTCAAAAATCTAAGTCTAAGAAGCTACAGGTGACTAGGAATCAGTGAAAGTCTAGATGAGAAGGGTTGAGTGAGAAATAAAGAGGACCTATAGGTTGGGTGCTATTAGCCATGCCTAAGTAATATAATTTCACATTTTATATGATTACATTATCCTTGTTGACTTAACTCATCAACTTGGACTTTGATTTAGATTCCTCTCAGTTGGGTCTTTTATAGCCTTTTGCCTTAGTCATTTTCATGAATTTATATGAGTGGTTTAAACGAATCTATGTGTTGCCCTCTTGCTAACCTAAGAGTGATATCAACTTATTTTATGATATGGTTGGTATTGGGATAGTGAGATAGTAGGATGTTTCCACATGGAATCATCTTAATGACTCAAGATCCTAGGAGAATCTCTAATGTGTAAGCTTGTAGGTAGGTCAACTTGTGAGATGTTGTCATGTGGCATTAATTTAGTGACTTGATATCGTAAATATGTTCATATAGCTTACAAACCCTTCAAGTTAGTGGGATATTATCACATAGAATAATACTATTTATCCATAGTTTTAAATAGGTCTATATTGGGCATGAATCCCATGGTAAAGTGGGTGAGTGGGATGGTGTCATGCAATTGAATCATACTATTCCAAAATTCCAAAGTCATCTATATCAATAATGAAGCCTATGGGCTAGTGGGATAGCATAAAATTATCATGTGGAATTATTTTTTCTACTCCATATCCCTAAGGAAGTTATGTTATCCTTGAAGAGTGGTAGGGTAATCATTAGTGAATTATTTCCATGTAAAACTTTTCACAAAGTCACCTAGGAAGTGATAGTCAGCAAAAGTGGCCCTAGGAGCCTAAAAGAAAGCTAACATGGCCAAGGAACTTATCAAAGTGACCATGTGGAACCCAAATATGTTAGTAGTGTCCAAGTTCAATTTTGATGGTTGTCTTAATGTCATTTTGTAGTGGTCATTTGACATGAGCTATGAAAGGATTTCTTAGTGTTGGGTGAAATAAATCAAGACCATGGGCTTTTGAATTAGTGGCTTATGCTTGTATAATCTGTTAGGTATTTTTAATATTTATATTGTGTTTATATTATATTTTGGTATCTATCCATGTTCATTGGTGACTTGTTTATTTCAAAATGGTTGTGTCATGCTTATATTTTAGAAAGAATGGGCATGGCATTTTCGTATCAGATCCTGAGTTAAATTAAATGTGATGCATGTTTCTTGTTGACTTTGTTAAATTTAAATTATGTAAACAAGATGTCACAAAATGAAGGAATGAAAAATAATGCATTCGGGTGTCACTAGGATCCCCAAATTATTTTGGCAGTGGAAATCCATGTTTGAATTATTAAGAACCTATATCATGTGATGAATATTCTAGAGGAAATGTTGTCACAAGTTTTTATGCTAAAAAAAGGAGCCTCACCATCCTTGAGAAGGGATGGGTACATTTGGAAACCTTTAGAGTATCATCACAAAAAGAGTAGGAACCACCTTTAGTAGTACCATAAGAGGCATTGTGATTGAACAAGAGCTCCACCTATGAGAAATGTGGGAGTGAGACCAAGTAAGTCTTGATGAATGAACTTTTCAAAGGATTCTATTTGGAGTACTTGCTTCAACTATGGAGATATAGATTATTATGCACGTAATTGTCCTAAGAACACTTGATCAAGGGATACTCAAGTATTGATATGGACTGGTTGTGAAAACCAATTTTTTTTATAATACCTAGAAACACATATCTTGATTATTTTATTTTGATAAAACATGAAATGCATATGATAAACCATTATCTTTGAAAGGATAGTGGGCCTTATTATTAAGAAAAACCTTGTTCTAGATTTATATGATAGTTATAGCTATTTTAAATATATGGATGTTCATGATGCTTGCCTATTATAACGTTTAGCTTGATATATAAAATTATATTATGGTGTAACCACATTAATTATGGACTATAAATATGAAGTAATTTGTCTTGTAATGCTTAAACTAATGATTAGGTTATCAGTAATGGTTATTTAGTTTCACCAAAACATGTTAATTATAGGGATAACCCTATGATCTAAGGAAAAACTTACAATAAATTATAACCAAATAGGGGTTTTCATGTCTATATTAAAATTATAGGTATCTAAATCCTAAGGATACACTTTCACATCTAATATATTTAGTTTTATACTAGCAAAGCTTTAAAGGAATGAATTAAGCATAATATGAAATCTTATACTCATAATTCCATAATTAATAGAATAATAACAAAAAATAACTTCAATGTTAAATTTAAGTCTACATCATAATTTTTTATATTCATGGAAATAATAATCATAATTATATATGTAGATGACCTAAAAGTAAATATATTTTACAATATTTATTAGAATGATACAAGGAAATCTAGCATATAATATCAATAAGATGAAGTCAAACCTATTTTATTATAAATTGAAAGGATATATAGCCTTCAAGATAATATCATGCATAAAATTCTAAATCCATATTTAACACACATACATGCCAACCCATATTTTATTTTAATATAATGTTAAAAATATAAATATATATTAATCATGAAAAAACACATAATAATTATACAATAATAGGAAAACATAATGTTATCCACCTAGAAACTACACTTGACAAAGTGGTTAGGTTATAGCATTCACCTTCTAATAGTTTCTTAGACTTAAACTATTGTCTCATCTTGATACAATGCCATATAATCATAGAGGAATAGAAGATAGGTTGTATTCACAAATATATTAGAGCATGCAAGGCACTAGAAATGGGTTTTCACCTTGGTGCGCACTACTTAGCCACCCTCATAGGTTTTTAGCTAAGTAGTAAGCTAGTATATTATCCTTTTAGGTTTTCAATAGACAAGATAAAATAGGAGACTAAATGTGTAGGTTTTAAACCAACTTAGTGGTGTAATTTAAGAATAACCAACCTAAATCAAAACTATAGATCAAAATTTCAAAATTGTCCACCCTCTGTTGAACTAGCTAGAAGGTGGAGGCATAAGCAATGTCATAGAACTATAAGGTGGTTGGGATATCAACAAAGTGTGATGTGATGAACATGAAATGGTATCCTTTTACTATTTTATATTTTTTTGGAGATAATTAAAGGTATTAATGGGGGAACATCCACCAATGGCTCCAAAGAGCTATCCAAATTAGCGAAGTTAGTATTGTAGGTTTGTCAAACTAATAAAAACTCTTGAGTACTATGCATCAATTCCTGTAAAGGAGTATAAGAGTAGAGTAGTTTTTGAATGTTATTTTCTTCCATAGTATTTAAATAAATGTGAGAATTATATATCTTTTTATAGATTTTTATATGTAAATGTGAAAAATTATCCACATGGTGTTGTGTTTAGACCGTGGCAAAAGTGTTGCATGACATTTAGTTTTGCCATGTTTGAAACTATTGGATACATAAGTTACAAGCCTTAATAGAAGATTAAAATGATATGTCCATACATGTGGTATTGGAATATTGATCTTATAAAGTTGACTTTGAGGTAGACATGGTGGTAAAATTAAGTTGTGTGTTATTCCATACTATATCCAATTGCTACTTCTAATTGAGCTTTTGATGGGTAACTATGTAGTTTAACCTAGAAAAACCTTAATATCTAACTAATATGGTTTAATTAGTTAACATAGTATGTATATTTCTGATTTAATGTATTTATATTATGATTTAATATTTGCTAATGATTGGATGTTGCAATCCAGAGTAAGTTGTACAACTAGTAGTAAAAGTTTCTTGGAAGCAGGTATAAAGACATCATAAACAATCTAATTGTAAAGTAAGGGTCATGCATATTTAATAATATAATTCATATTGGTCATTTTATAGTGAATCTTATCACTTTTAACACCTAAATGTGAAACCCTAATCTATAAAAGATATCACAGTCTATGTTATGGCTTTTTGGAATGCATATGCCCTTTCTACCTACTTGTCTAGAGAAAGCTATGAAACATCCAAAGATGAATCGATCATTGGGGTAACCATATCTAAGGTATTCTAGAATGTGTTATTTTTAATTAACTAAAGGTGAATAAGGGGACATAAAAAATAGTCTACCAAGTGGATAATGTAAGGACATCCAAAGTCATAATACTCTGAAATCATGTTAGTGGACTCGACACTTGAGAAACTACATCCATCTCATGAGTTGTTTGAGAATCCACAAAATTTACATCTTAGGGTGAAACTAAGATGAATTTTTATTATTTATCTACTATTAATGTTTCTATGCTAAATTCGCTTTCTACATTCAAAGAGAGAATAAGAAACTAAGAAGAAAATGGTCTAAGGCTCGTATGTACTTGGATGTAGTCGTGTGCACCGTTATCCAGACGTCATGAGAACTCATTTTTGGTTGTGGAGGATGACACCTAAAAAAGAGAGAGACTAAGACAAAGAAGGTATTAGATGAGGAGATGGTGGGTTGCTAAGCAAAAGCTTGATCCCCAAAGCAAGAGCTTGAGGGATGTCAACCCACTGATTGATAAAAGTAATGTCTGATAAAAGGCAGAATGATAAAAGGCTAAAATGATTGAAGACTAAAAAGAAAATGGAAGCAAATACTTACTTGAATTTTGATGTCGGCTTGGTCACAGTCGCTGGAGTCGGTGGTCCTACCGACATCGGTTGTCAAGGTTTGCCGTCGTCAGTTAGTCTGTCGATGTCAGTGAGGGCAGTGGTCTCTGTGGCCGCTGTTGGTCAGGTTTGTGGTCTATGGACAGGTCTAAAAAGGGGTTTGGATAGGTTTTCATGCTATTTGGATGGTCTAAGAGAGTCTGGTTTTGGTTAATGGTCTGTGCAGAGGTTTGAGCAGAGTTGTAGGGACAATGGACAGAGCGTATGGTCAGACAGAAGACAGAGGCAATAGGGAGACAGAGAAATAAGGATTCGAGTCTGGGCTAATAGAGGTTTCAAATGGGCAGAAGGCTGAATGATAGATGAATTAAAAGAAATACTAAAATGAAAACAATAGAAAATACTTACCTCATATCTGCTGGAGAAGGAATGTTGCAGACTGCTTATGCTTGTTGTTGGTGCTACTGGTGTGAAGGCCCTATTACTGGTGGAGTGGCTGTTGCTGGCAGAGTGGCTGAGGTAGAGTCCTTGTTGTGCTTGCTAGTGTAGAACCCTGCTGTGTGTACCTAAGGGAGAGAGTGAGAGGTCTGGCAAAAAGATTGGCCGATTGATTGATCAAATTGTAAGATTCTAGAGTCAGATGAAGCACAGGGGCGAAGGGAGGATAACAAATGTAGAAAACCATTATGAATGTAACTGATGCTAGTAATATCATTGATGTTGGTTGATAGTTGACCGACATCAGTGGTTAGAAGGTAGGAAAAAGGCTAAAAATAGCCTTTCATCTATTTTCCCAACTGTCGGGTCAGCGAGTCTGAGGAAGGAATGGTCAAAGGTGGCTAAATGGATGTGAGAGGATGAAATGGGTGTCATAAATGGGTCATGGGGGGATGAAGAGAAACCAAAGAAGGGCATCCTAGGGTGGTGAGGTGGTAAGGGAGAGAGAATTACTTAAATAAGATAATTATTTCAAATTAACAAGACATGGGTTAGGAGTGGTTAAGTGGACCAAAAGGGACTAAAAGGGGGAGAAAGGACCAAGGGGTAGACACAATTTTGGTGTCTACATTTGCCCCTTTTTGTCTTGTTGGTTGTTCTGGACGAACTGCAAGACAAAAACAAGAGTTGATTGCTCCAGGTGTAGGATGAGATTGATTTTGTCTTGTTGGTTATTCAAGTGAACTGCAAGACAAAAATAGGAGGGTTGGTTGCCCCGATTATGGATGAGGTATTCCCCCTCAAAGTAGGAGTCAAGGGAAGGAAACCTAAAATCAGGTGTTGATTTGATAGAGAGTGGATGAAGATGGTGAAGATGGAGTGTGAATGCTATGAAATTTGTGATTGTGCGTATACCACTTCACGAGATGGTCAGGTCAAATTGTTGTAGGTCAAGGGTTGAGGAGTGCCAAAATTGAATAACCGGGCCCCAGCATTTGGTCATAGCTGATTGGGTTATTCAATCTAGGCTGAAGCTCTAATGGTCATCATGTTCTAGGTATCCCAGGCTCAAGAAGTGCTCCTAGAAACACGAAAATGTCACAAGTAGTGGGGATCAACCAGCTTGCAATCTTATACTTGTGAGGGTCAAAAATAGTCTGCGCACAATTTTGCTAACCATTCGTGAGGTAGCATACATGCAAAAACAACCAAGGCAACATTGTCTTGGAAGTGGTTGAGGTCAGAAGAGATAGGCATGATCTCCAATGGTCATTGGTCAAGGTGGATGGATGGATGAAAGGATGTGGCTGAGCGAACCTCAGAACACTGAGTGCTGCCTACATAGCCCCTGTTGCAGGGCCTTAGGCCAATGTAGTTCTCCCTAAAAGGGAGGAAGGGTCAAAGTGGTTAATGGAATTGGTCTTGGTCAAGGTCAAGGTTATGGATTGGTCTTGGTCGAGGTCAAGGTCATGGTCAAAAGGAGGATAGGGTTTGTCCATCAGAGAGACGAACAAACGAGGGTGGTCGAGCTAACCCTAGAAGACGTCATGTCATCTGAGTGTTGCCTACATAGCCCAGATTGGAAGGGGCCTCAGACCAATGTAGTTTAGATGAAGGGTTCGAGTGGTAGATAGGTGGTCAAAGTGGTCGATAAATTGGTTTAGTCATGGTCAAGGTTGAGTGATGAAGAAAAAAAGGGGTTTGTCCATCTAAGAGATGAACAAATGGGTTGGCCGAGCTAACCCTAGATGATGTCATGTCAACTGAGTCCTGCCTACATAGTCCCAGTCATAGGGCCTCAAACCAATGTAGTTTAGACTAGGGGCAAAATTGGTCGATGATTAGTTTGGTCATGGGTCGAAATGATGAGGAGAAAAAGATGTTACAGGCTTTTCTAAATGTTGTATTTTGTAACATTGGTCGAGGGTCTTTCATCCCTAGCAATTGTCCATAGTCATGATGGATGTATGCTAAAAATGAATTGAGGTCTATTTATGCTTCAGCAAGTATTGGTTTATGCTTAACATAAATTATGTCGGGTCGATAGTTTCCATGTGTGTTGGTGTCCATAGAAACTACGTGAAAAGGACTATGATGATGTATGATGGCATGATGTCATGTTGTTGGTCTGAAAATGTTGGGTTGGCTTGGTTGGGTAGAAAAAGGTTTGGTTGAATGTGACCAAAGTGTGAAGAAAAAAGTGAAAGGCAAATTGCTCTTTCATTGACAATGACCAGAATGATGGCATGGATAGGGGTTGTTAGAACAAAATCCCCATTTATGCATTGCATCATCGACCAGGTTGTACTAGAGAAGTAATCAAATCACTTGACGTTAAGTGAGCTCGAAGTCCCTTGAGTATGCTGGGATGATAAGTAGGATAGTGATATGAGAGGATGGGGTAACCCTTTTTGGTGGCAGGAATAACCTTGCCCCTTTTATAAGTGACCCAAGAATGACTATAGGCATGTCCATGACTTTATAACTTGTTAGTCTTTTTTTTTTGGTACAGACTGATCGATGCGGGAAGTCTGCATTGGGATGTTGTTTTGCTTGGTGGTCATGTTGTGAAGTTGATTGATGTGGGAAGCTTCAAAAAAGAGTGTTGTCTGTAGAAATATTTAGTCATAGCCATCCTTCAAGGGAGTGGTCTATACTTTGCTTTAAATGTTTTGATAATGTCTTGGCCTAGCTATCCTTCAAGGGAGCAGTCTAGTAAATACATCAATTATGTAGCTGCCCTTCGAGGGAGCAGTCTACATTTAAAGTTTATTAAATTGTATATGATAGGTATCCCATTTTTTATGTGTTGTTGACTGAAGTTTAGCCATGGACAGGCCTCTAGAGGTTTAAGGGTTCCCTTTTATTAGGATAAAGCATTACTGCTTGACAAAAAGGGTTGATGAATGTTGGGAATCAGGGTTGAAAGGAATAGGAATGATAATGATAGAGGGTTGCTCAAGGGATGAGCTCAAGTAAAACGTCAAGTGATTGAGTACTCGACTAACAGTAGAATGGTCACATATGCAAGGAATTTAAGGGCTCAAGTTCTGATAAGTCCCTGGGCCATGCTTGTGCATTATGATAAGGTCTGAGTCAATTAGGAGTAGATTTTCCCCATTTTCCTCTTCAAGATTGGTCACATGTTGATGTTGGATGTGAAGTTGGTTGATATAGTCACTGATTGGTCAAGACTGGTTGAAAGGTTGGTTGAATGTTTGGTCGAGGTCATGATTGATGATTGGTTAGTGTCTGGTCTATGGTCTGGATTGATGATTGGTCAATAGTCAGTTGAATGTTTTGATTAAAAGGGTTGGTTGAATGTTTGGTCAAGATTTGGTCAAGATTTGGTTGAGGTCTTGGTTAATGTCATGATCGAGGTCTAGTTGAGGTCTGGATTGATGATTGCTTAGTGTCTGGTTGATATTTGTTGATATTTGGTGGATGGTTGGGTTGAAATTGGTATTAGGTCGATGATTGGTTGAATTTGGTCGAGACTGGGTCGAAGCTTGGTTAATTGATTGGGTGAAAAGGCTTGTCGATTGATTCGATTGAGACTGGTCGAGGCTGGGTTGAATGCGTAGTCGAGGCTTGGGATTAAAAGAGTGATTGATATTTGGTCGAGACTGGGTCGAAAGGTTGGTTAAGGCTTGGATGAACATTGAATTCCCCCAGTGGCTAGGAATAATGTTTGATAGATTGGTCAAGATTAGATGAGGCTTGGTGGTTAGATTAACTGTGTTGATATCGAGTAAGGGGGTTAAAGGTAGCAAAGGGACCATAGTCTGGCGTGGAGATCCCAATTTAGGTGATGAAGTTGGAGAAGCATGGGTCGGTGTTGATGATTTGTCAAAGGGGTGGTCAAGAGGATCCTTGATGAGAAGGGTATCCTTTCTCTGATGTTGACGAGTGACAGCTTTAAGAGTGTAACAACACTCAGTGTCATGTCTTGGAGTGTGGTGATAGTGGAAAAATTTAGAGTTGTCAAACCAAGATGGTCTTGATCTGAGAGTTGATGAGTGGGGCGTGGAGGAGGTCGAAGGTTTGATGACAATGTGGTCAAGAAGAAGGGTGTCTCTCTCTAATCATTGGTGAATGACAACCTTGAGGGCACAACAATGCTCAGTGTCGTGCCCAGGCATGTGATGGTACACACAAATGTGAGTGTCATCAAACCAGGGGGTTTTGGTTTGAGAGATTGATATGGTTTAAGAGGTAGGAGACTGATGTGAGAAGATTGTAATAATTGCCATAATAGCAAGGCATAAGAACCTGCTAACGGGTCTGGATGTTCTATTATAGTGGGGGTGATGATTTTCGTTTAGGAGGCATTGGTCAATGGATTGGAGGAGATATATGTCTGATGGGTTGAGGAGATAATGGAGGTGACTTTCCTCTATGAGATATGGGAGTAGGAAGAACCCCTATTAAAGTGGACGGATGCGGGCCCAAAATTGAAGGTAATGAAGGTGGGGGAGGAGTCCTCTGGTGTGGTTTAGTGGCCTTCTTTGGTTTGGGTTAAGGGCCACCATTGTGCGAGGCAAAGTTAGATACAAGTTTGGGTTCAGATGTGGATGGAGGTGAATGAGATGTAGCAATCTCAGGTAAAAGGCAAGAGGAAATCATGACTGGGTCTTCCTCAGTCGAAATGGGTGAAGAGACTGGGTCTTCTCTTGGTGGAGAAGAAATAGGAGAGTGTGGCTCCTCAAGCAGATAGATGGCAGGGATGATCGTGCCTTCTACTTGCGATTGAGGAGTAGGCAAGGTCGGGTCCTCCATTGGTGGGAGGAAGGATGGAGGTGAGCTTAATGGTGTTGGCATGGTCAAGGCATCCCCCAATATAAGAGAGGTCAATGGAGGACTAATAAGAGAAGAGGATTCTTCATCCTATGATGGATGAATAGGGGAAGAAGGGTCTTCCACCTGTGAAGGAGGTTGGTCAGGGACAAGAGGTGAGACCGTGTTGACTGTGTGTATGTCATGCTCGTGGGAGATATTGGTCAAGGTTTATACATGGTTTTGGGTAGGCAAATGATTAGGAAAGGATTGTTTGAAGATATTGATGTGTTGGTTGGGTGGGGTGTTTGAGTTATCCAAAACAAGATCCCCCTTGTCGATCATGTCTTAGACTATGTTTTTGAAGGTTCGATAATTGTCGATGTCATGGCCGTGGACACGGTGAAAGTGACAAAAGTTTGCCTCCCTATACCATGTAGGGAGGGATTTTGAAGGGTCAAATTGAGGTGGTCAGATTGGAGGGAGATTGAGGACTCCTTGCTTGACAAGTTTTTCCAAAATAGAAGCGTATGATTCTCCAAGTGGAGTGTATGAACGCTGGATGTACCATTTTTGGAATTGTTTGGTGATGCTTAGGGATGTAGAAGGTTGAGATTGATTAGTTGTTGTTGAGGATGGTGATCTAATGACCATAGTGTTTGCCACTCCTTTAGACTTGGAGTGGGAAAAAGAAGGTCTGGAAGAAGAAGGGTTAGTAGCTCTTGCGTTAGTATTACGCAATTTGACCTTATCCTCTTCAATGGCACAGAGTTCAAGCTTTCGGGCCATGGTGAAAGCTTCATCTAAACTATAGAATATTTGAATCCACAAGGTAGAAGAGATGTGCCTGACACATGCTTGAGAAAAGAGCTCGATGAGCTCAGGTTGAGGCAAGGAAAAGGAGAGCTGGTTAATCAAGCCTCTCCAATGGGTGACAAAATTGACTATTGATTCATCGTCAAATTGCCTGATGGAGTAGAGGTCTGTGATCAAGACTTGTTTGGTGATGTTGATAGAAAAATGGTCAAGAAATAATTGGGCAAGTTGAATGAATGAAAAGATATAATGTTTGGTAACGGAGTTATACCAGTCAAGGGCGGGGCCAGAAAGTGACATGGGGAACGTGCATAGAAGTAACGCATTGTTGTGGGCTATGAGATAATAGGCATGTTTGAATGCCCGTAGGTGCTATTGTGGGTCTTCCTTACTCTAGAAGCAAGTAAATTTAGGAAGCTCCCATTGGTTGGGATATGGTCGGATAGGGATGGAAGGATGGATGGGTTCGTTGCAAATTTGCTCATACAAGAGAGCATTGCGTGAACCAGAAATAGAGGTCTCGAGATTAGACATTTTGTCCATCAGCATTTTGATGAGATCTACTAATGGATTGGTGGATGGGGCACCCCCTAAGTTTTAGGGCACTTGAAAAGTGCTAGAAGGGAATTACGACATAGTCGGTTGTGCTTGCAGGGGCGCAACGTATGTGTAACTAGTCGCAGGGACAGAAGTGGAGGTCAAGGGTGGTTAGGTCATGAAGGTAGAAGGCATAAGTTGACTAGATACCACCAAAGGTGGTTACATGGCAGCATTGGCAAAAGGAGAGGTAGACACTCCTGCATTTATGGGTGCAAGAGTGTGAGGGGTCGAGATAATCAAGTTCTGGTATGATGTAGAACTTCATTGAATTGCGTGTGGTTGAGGGGGTAATAGAACCCCGATGGAGGTCAGCCTAAAAATAGATGGGGAGGCCAAACTTTGCATATTATCCATGGTTGGGTTAATGGTTGAGGCAAAAGGTTGGGTAGTAGGTGGTGTTAGTGTCATCACCACTTCACCCAAAAAGTCTCATGTTGGGTTTCTTGCGAGATAGTTTTGGAGGGCTCTAACATTGAGGTCTAAGAATCTTTCAAAATCTTAGTCTCCTTCAGGGATGATGGGGGTCTGAGTTGGAGTCAATCAAGTAGGAGTTATTTCAGTCTCTGAGTGGAACTCCATTAGGGGATTGGTTATGGATGGGGAAGATGGAAGCAGTTGATGGCTAGCGTGGTCAAGAAGAGCCTTGGTTAGATTGTGCATCAAAACCATTCAAGGCAAGAGGGGTCAGGTTCTAGAAACTGTGTTTTTTCAATTTCAAAAACTCAGAATGTAGTTTTGGTAGAAAGAGGGTCGGGTTTTAGGTTGCTATTTTGAAAAAAAAGACTATGACAGTGACCACGTCGGTTGAAAAATTGATGTCGGTGATGAAGATGGCCGACGTCGATCAGATAACCGATGCCAACAAGTGAAGGTGGCCGATGTCAGTGATAAAACTAATGCCGATGACTATGATTTCTAGAAACTCAAAAATTTTGAATATTCTTGGAAAGAAAAGGAAGAAAAACGTCCTCACTGGCTCAAAAAAACCAGATGGGAACAGAAAAATAGAAGAACACAAGTAGGTCCCAAGCGTCAAATCCTAAGAATCAACTTTTAGAATCCTGTTGGCTTATGCCTTAAAGTGATGTTTGGGAGGTTGGCTATTAGAAGGGTCCTAGAAGAGTTAGTCTATGGATGGTTTCAAGTTTGTTTAGGCACTCAAGAGTCTGGGTTAGGTTCCGTACAGTGCCTAGTGATAAGGAGCAAGCTCCCCTCACTTCACGAGTCCAGTGATAAGCTGGGCCCACTTAGCCAAAATATACTTTCCATAGAGATTAGACTCTGCCAAAGAATAGAGTGGGCTTTGCCCTTGGTGATGAAATCCAAGTAGGATCACTGGGATGGGTAAGGTATCTGCTGGGTGATGAAATCCCAGTCGGGCCTTGTCTCAGGTGAGTTTGATGTTTAGTTTGGTGCAAGCGGTTTGGTTGTGTAACATCAAGTGGACTACGATTAATTCATGATGCGATTTGTTAATTACTAGGTGTGGACTAAGAAATGTAAGCAAGCAAAAATGATATGCAATGTGTTTTAAGCCCAAGTTGAAATGTGAGTTTGAATGAAAACAAGTTGAGAAAGGGTTGAAGGATATGATTTTTTACTAGTTTGAAATGCAAGAAAAGAAAGAAAGGTTCTTTTTAATCCTGATTATGATGTCATTTAAAAGAGAAGAAAGAGGTGAAAAGGGAGAAACCTAATGCACCTATATGAACAGAAAGACAAGGAACCCAAGGAAGACCCTAAGGTCCCACCGGGCATGCCAGAATGTTTCTATGCTAGATTCACTTTCTACATTCAAAGAGAGAATAAGAAACTAAGAAGAAAATGGTCTAAGGCTTATATGTACCTAGATGTAGTCGTGCACACCATTATCCAGACGTCGTGAGAACTCCTCTTTGGTTGTGGAGGATGACACCTGTAAAAGAGAGAGACTAAGACAAAGAAGGCGTTAGATGAGGAGATGGTGGGTTGCCAAGCAAAAGCTTGATCCATGAAGCAAGAGCTTGAGGGAGGTCAACCCACTGATTGATAAAAGTAATGTCTGATAAAAGGTAGAATGATAAAAGACTGAAATGATTGAAGACTAAAAAGGAAATGGAAGCAAATACTTACCTGAATGTTGTTGTCAGCCTGGTCACAATCACCAACGTCGATGGTCCTACCGGCGTCAGTTGTCAAGGTCTGCTGACGTTGGTTAGTCTACCAACATCGGTGGGGGTAGTGGTCTCTGTGACCGGTGTCAGTCGGGTCTGTGGTCTGTGGATAGGTCTGAAAAGGGGTCTGGATGGGTTTTCATGCTATTTGGATGGTCTGAGAGAGTCTGGTTTTGGTTAATGGTCTGTGCAGAGGTTTGAGCAGAGTTGCAGGGACAATGGATAGAGTGTATGGTCAGACAAAAGACAGAGGCAATAGGGAGATAGAGAAATAAGGATTTGGGTCTGGGCTAACAGAGGTTGAAAATGGGTAGAAGGCTAAATGATAGATGAATTAAAAGAAATACTGAAATGAAAACAATAGCAAATACTTACCTCATATCTACTAGAGAAGGAATGTTGTAGACTGCTTGTGCCTATTGTTGGTGCTACTGGTGTGAAGACCCTATTATTGGTGGAGTGGGTATTGCTGGTGGAGTGGCTGAGGCAGAGTCCCTGTTGTGCTTGCTGGTTTAAAACCCTGTTGTGTGTACCTGAGGGAGAGAGTGAGAGGTCTGGTAGAAAGATTGGCCAATTGATTGATCAGATTATAAGATTATAGAGTCAGATGAAGCATAGGGGTGAAGGAAGGATAATAGACACAAAAAACCATTATGAATGCAACCGACACCGGCAATATCACTGACGTCGATCGATAGTTGATTGACATCGGCGGCTGAAAGGCAGGAAAAAGGCTAAAAATAGCCTTTCGTCCATTTTCCCAATTGCCGAGTTGGCGAGTTTGAGGAAGAAATGGTTGAAGGTGGCTAAATGGACATGAGAGGATGAAATGGGGGTCATAAATGGGTCAGGGGGGGATGAAGAGAATCCAAAGAAGGGTATCTTAGGGTGGTGAGGTGGTAAGGGAGAGAGAATTATTAACTTAAAATAAGATAATTATTTCAAATTAACAAGACATGGGTTAGGAATGGTTAAGTGGACCAAAGGGGACTAAAAGGGGGAGAAAGGACCAAGGGTTAGACACAATTTCGGTGTCTACAATTAAATCTATAAATTTCTACATGGTATATGTTGAAGGTTGTGTAGGCTTAGATAGTCATGCCTACATGGTGTGTTAGGCATCAATAATGGTTAGAAATTGAGCTACTACCCCATTAGCTTATTTCTTCCTCTAAACATCCTAGGCTATGGTGTCTTATTTCTCCATTTCATCTAGACTATACTTTACCTCATCCTTATGTTGGGCCTTAACTAGAAATACCATATCTTCTTGTGGTCTTTATTGGGTAGGTATTTTTGGCACTATTTGATTAGTAGGTAACTAGATCATTTCTTCTTGAGATTGAACTTTGTTTGATTTATAAGCCATCTAGGATTTATTGGTTTTTTCTTATCCTCAGTGTTATCAAGGAATTTCTCCTCATACTTGACACATCATTGAGATTTTATTTTTTCTTCATCATGTCTAGCCTGTTTCTCTACCTATGATTATGAATCTAAATCTTTTTCTTCCATATCTATAATATGTTCATCAGATTATGAAGTGCATGAAGAAATAATAGACACCTATAAAATGGTCCTCTTCACCTATTATTTTTATTGACTAGATGGAATAATGACTAATTCAGACCACTAGATTGGTGTGGTGTGCATTGGGGGAGAAGATGTAAAAATAGAAAAGGTACTTATTCCTTATGCATAGACATGGTTAAGAGTGTGGTATCTTCTTCTTCTTCTGCTACTTGTTGGTGGTAACATCATAATATCTATTTATTACATTTGGTGGTTCCTAAAGGACTTTTAGGCTAAGGATTGAATGTATGAGGTTATAAATCATTACCAAAACCTCCTTTAGTGAATAATGCCTCTTATTTTTTTTGTAATTTTACCTCCTTGCCAATAGTGTTGATAATTATAGATGGAGGACAAGGTGGTAACTAAACACAATTATTAGGGTACCTAATTTTTAATATGGAAAATGTGGACCACTTTATAGAATAACTCCTCTTATTCCTTCTCATATAGGTCAGTGACCATGTCATCCATCATTATGTGGTACACTTCCTACTTATCTATTTAGATATAAGACTAGTGGTACTATGCTATGTTGCATAGAACATGGGGATAATCTATCCAAGTTTTTTATCTTCATGTCTTGAACCAAGGTGGAGATAATGACCTATAATCTATGGGATCCTTGAGTTTCCCATGACATTGGGGTATAACTATTGGAATTTTGGTAGCAGTGGTAAGTGGAACTCTTGATAATATTATTTATAAAGGTGTTGTTATACATGCCACTAATTTATTCTAGTGTTCAACCTCATGATGTAAAATGACCATATCAATTAAAAATGGTAGAGGCACACTCGAGGCTTTAGGCAACTCAAAAACTTGGATGAAAATTACCTATAGAAGTTTGGTCACCACTACATAAGCATTTTTATTATTTTATTCACAAAATTCACACCTTGATCTTTTATCAATATGATTGCATAATTAAATATGGTAATTATTTTATCATACAATAACTTTGTACTATCTTTCATACCATAATTGGTCATCACTATAACCTCTACCCTTCTGGTAAAGTAGTATGTTGTAGTGATTATGTACCTTTCATGGTTGTGATTACTAGTTACATTGATAGGCACTATAAATATATTCCCCATGTTCAAAATTTTATTGTGAGCATAGGATATAGAGGAATTTCATCTCTCTAGATTGGTTTAATCATCCATTGACACACATTACAACATTTCAAAACTCTATGTGCATTCTAAAATAATTAAGGTCTCTATAACCCACTTTGTAAAACATTTCTCATAATGGCATCTCCTGTGAAGTGGCATCCAACTATTCCTTGATGTGCCTCTTCCAATATATAATTCCATTCATGTTATAGAGTAACTCTATGTATCACCTCATCCTTTCTTGAATGGTAAATTAATATATGAATAATACAATATGGAAGGACTATAGTAACTAAATCCTTATCTCTTTTTGTATAGTGCTCTATAAATTCTCCCTATTATAAAAACTATGTGATTTCTCCAATTTTTATGGAATCATACACACTTAGAATAGGGATGTGTTGGGAGACTCATCTATGACATCTTCTAGGTCTTCCCCATTTTTGAGTTAGCTCAAATGGTCTAGACACACATTTTATCATCCTAGTTTGATGTTGATCCTATTCTATAAATCTTGAAAGATCATTAATCATCATGTTATGTGTAATCCAAATAAGGGATTTTTGACTAGGTATCATATGTCTTGGTGATCAATGAACAACTTAAAAATAATGGCCAACAAATAATGGTGGAATTTTTGTAATTCATATACTATTACCAAGGCCTCTCATTTAGTTGTAGTATAATTATTCTCAATAGAAGATACTTTTATGCTTATGAAATGGATTGGATGATTTAATTTTCCTTCACTTGGTTGTGCTAATATGGATCTAGATATGAGTCTAGATGCATCCACATGAACATGGAACAACTTACTCCAATTTAGGAAAATCAAAATTGGTGTAGTCACCGATCACCAAATTAGGTCAATGAATGTTGATTGTCATGCATATGTCCATAGGAACTATGTTGTTTTCCTCAAAATGACTCAAAAGGGGAATATATATATGTGTACCCCTTGACGAAATTCCTATAATATCTTATATGACCAAGAGAATATCTCACCTCTGTCAAACTCATAATATATGGCATTCTCACAATCATTATGATCTTAGCTTGATCAACTAGTATATCTTTACTACAAAGTACATGACCTAAAAAAACACCAAAGGGTTTTAAAAAAACATATATTTAGATTGATAGCTATTTAATACACTCTAAATCACTCCAACATCAACTATAACTTAGATAAATGATTTATAAACAATGAATATACTTCCCAATCATCCAAATAGAGCTATAAAAAGTCATGGATAAAATATTTAAATGTAATGACTACTACTCTAGATAAAACCATAGGTGTGTTATTCACACCAAATGGAATTACCTTTTATGTGAATGAACCCCACTCTATTAAAAAAGTAGCCTTGGATCGATCTTTTTCTACAATCAGGATTTAATGGTATCTGTTGAAGCCATCTATAAAGAAACATACTTCATGTTCTCTGACTGCTTCTAAACCTTTATCAGTGAACGGCATAAAAAATGAGACAGTCACACATGACTCATTAAAGATGTGATAGTCACCATAGATTATGATTTTTATAGTATTATTTAGTTGTACAACCATGGGGTAAACCTAATAATATTCCTCTATGGGAAATATAATACCAACTTATTGCATGCAATCAATATTTTCCTTCACTTTAAGTTTCATATTTAGATTTAATTGGTAGGTTATATTCTTAATAGGCTTAGTGCACTCCTTTATCTCAATCTGAATTTATACTAAGGAAGGATCCACTGCCTTAACCTATGATAACATTGTAGGGAACACATATTTATAGTCTCTTAAGAGCTACACCACTTCTATATTGTATTCCTAAGACCATAGTCTCTAATATGTGCCAATTTAGGAAAAATCTTTATTACTATATTCCCCACACATTACTTAAGTGGTTAATGATAAATATTATATTGTTATATATGGATTGAGTCATACAATATCCACTAAGCTTCTCATTCTAGTATATTTAAATGTCACAACTTTTCTTCTTCTGATTGATCTATGATTAGTGTTAGAAGTGGTTCTTCTTCACATTATGGTTCAAATAAATTAGCGAAGGCGATGTCCTACTCCTCATTATCATCTATATTATATGGCCACTCATCCTTATCTTGTATCATATGGAATGGTTTAACAATGACTTGTTCCTTTCCCCTTTCTAATTTGTATATCTATAGGGGATTGTTTAGATCGTAGAATGCACTTTCTTATGAAGAAAATTCAACTCCACTATCTTAGTTTCCAACCTATCTATGACATAGAAAAGTTTTAAATTTTTAAAATGACATGTGTGTTAAAGGTTTCTCATCATCAGAGATTAGTTCAAAGATAGGTTCATGATTAAGTTTTTTATTGAGGATAGTTATTTTTATCTATCTTTATATCGATGAATTCTAAATAACCATGTAAGATTATCTCTATAAGCTTGATTTTTGCATCTTCTAAGCAATCAATATGTTCAACTGGTCCATTTCTACAAGGATTATAATGACAGGGCTATAACTCAATGCAGGTCACCCAATAACAACCCACATAGATCTAGGAAAAATATTGATGGTGTTACCAAAATCAAAAATTGCATTGGGTGTCTCATGTTGTATAAACTCAACATCCATTCTAGAATCACTATCCTAATGTTTTTAGTCTTAACATAACAAATCATTTGATTAGTCCATTATTGACCTTTTTTTACACATTTTACGAGATTATGTAGCATGCTGATGATGTTTGATGAAATGTATTCATTCTTTAGAGTACTAAGTAACTTCATTAGGTCTATCAAATTAGTGACAACACCATCTTGTCTTAAGATGTGTATTATTCACATTATTATCTTTCGCACCATATTTTTTAGTCTACTATTATTGAATTATTTTCAAAATATTCACATATTTGTGCATTAACCTACTAAAAGTTCTAACATTCACCTACTAATAGTTTCACATACTTAAAGTATTGTCTCATCTAGAGACAATGTCATAGAATCATGGATGCATAGTATATGGGTTGGATTCAAAAAATTATTAGAGCATGAAAGGTACCAAAAACTAATTTTCACCTTAGTTCACACTACTTATCCACCTCACAATTTTTTAGCTAAGTAATAATCTAATATACTACCCTTTCAAATTTTCAATAGACAAACTAAAATATGAGGCTGATTGTGCAAGTTTCAACCAAATTAGTGGTGAAATTTAAGAGGAAACAATCTAAATTAAAATTATATATAAAAAATTCAAAATTATCTACCCTATGTTTAACTAGCTAGAAGGTGGAGGCATAGGTAGTGTCGTAGAACTAGAAGGTAGTTGCGATGTCAACAGAGTGTGTTGTGATGAACATGCAATGGTAATTTTGTAAATGAGTACTCTAATGGATGAATCTAGTCTTCACAAGTATCTTCAAGCACTCATCTTGGTCATCATTTCAAAGGTATATTGGTATGAGCATGTCTTATTCATATATTCATTGATTTTCATATGTATTTTGGTAAATAATGGTTACATATGGGTCATAATCCTTTCAGATACCTCCTTATTAGAAACCATATGATACATATCCATCTCATTATGACCATTATCAACCCTAAATTTACCCATATCAACCTTATGATGAGCCTCACCAACCCTATATTGAACCTTATCAGTAGTATGGTGGCTCATATCAACCCTATGATAACCCTCATGAACCTTGTTATCCTACATATGAGTCATGTCAGTTATAAGATCAACCACCCTTATAAGAAACACATAATTTTTATAATGAGTTTGAGGAGATGAAGAGTATGAACCAAATAATTCTTAATGAAATATTAGCCTTGAAATAAGAATAATCATGCAAATAATTTCATGAGTCTCTACCTCATACTGTCTAATTCTAATATCCTTGGATTATAATCCCATATTAGTAGGATGTTCTTCCCTTAATTCCATAAGTTATAATGTCTTAAATTTAATAGGCTCCTAAAACCAAGTTTCCAACTTGGAAAAATTATAGTAGTCAAGGGAGAGAGAAGAGCAGTCAATCATAAACCCAAGTGTTAAAGTCAAGGACAACCCTAAAATCATTCATCCCCCACCCCTCCCTCCTTAATATCCCAAGGACTTCCACTCATATAAGTTTATTCAATGATAAATGAATCAGAGAGAGGAAGTGATGGTTGTCAAAGATGAACATTTGAGTAAAGAAAAAGAAGCATCCATGGCAAGATCATTGGATTTGTCTCATCTTGAGCTTTTCCAAGGTTCCACCATGTTATTCCTTGAGAAAGAGACTATTTTTTATGAGGAAAATACATAATATTATATGAGGTGATAAAATATGATAGTGACTTGAGTGAATGTGAAGAGGAAATCACCATTAAGATACCCCTTGGAAAGGATAAGCATGATTCAATATTTCATAATACAAAAGAGGATGAGTTACTAGAGATTTCTAGAATGAAATATGAGACACAACAGAAAGAGTTTTACTTGAGTAAGAATAAGATGTTTCCATGAACTCTTTAGTCACATGGTATATGCCCTCAATCATGATAGTGAAAAAGAACTTGTAGTAGATATAATAGATAAGTAGAGGACAACTAATTAAGATGATTAACAAGTTGACTTTGAGAGCATACTAAATAATTAATTTGATGTTAAATGTGAAACAACTTTGAATGATGAATTAGAGATAACAAAGAATGATTTTTAGCCTCATGATCATGATCAACAAAGTGATATTTTAAACTATGATATGCTTTCTCCTACATCTTATACTATTCAACTTTTTCCTACATCTTATACTATTCAACTTGAGGAAAGTTCAATCACACTTGAGCTTGGTGAGAAATATTCAATGGAATTGTTTGATATCATCAATTAAAGTTACTCTTTACTTGAAGGCGATTCATTTTAGGTTGAGAGAATTGGTCCCATCAAGAAAGGAGTCAACTCTCTCAGTAAACCAATCCAAGAATATTTCTTATTAGGAGATTACTCTTTTGATTATTCCAAGCATAGTTATTAACTCTTCACTACATATTTAGATGTCACTTCACTCTTGAAAGGTGGAAATTAATTAAAATTGCCTCAAGAAGTCATGAAACTAGATTAATCTCTCTTAGTTACTAGCCTTATAGCCATAACACAAGAGACACTTCAAATTGTCCAACATGACAATCAATAACTTATTACTAAGGAAGAATTGATATTGTTGATGAAATAAAAATGGATATGGAAGGACTATGATTAGGTTTTAGACTCAAATGTACAATCCATGCATCTATAATTGGAACTAAAAGGCCCAACTACTTCCCTAAGAGGTCATGAATGTGTTAATGCTCCTAGCTAAAAGAATGATTTATCAAGATGTGGAAATCATAATTCATGGTTCCATAGTGGTCAATAAATTTTTCCATTTCACCTTGGAGGAAAGAATTTAACCCTATGTTGGTTTTTTAATTTTTTTATCTTGTTTCAATAAGTGGCTAGCATAAGTAGTAGTCTATTGTCTTTTTATTTTATTTTTTTCCTTAGGGTAGGCATGCTTCTTAGTTTAGGTTTATTTTTTATGTTGTTTATATTGATTCATGTTGTTTGTTATAGTCATAAGATGATACAAAACTTAGAATCTTTGGTTGAAATATAATTCAAGAAAAAAGAACAACATAATTGTAAATATGTTATCCCTGAGAAGAGATGTTTTATTGCTCAAAATTGTAGATACAACATATGCCTATCTCTGGGAAGAAATGTCTGATTTCCATTTTGGGTTACATATTAATTTATACACATTTTTAAGGTAGGAAGATGATGTGGAAGGTCACCAATATAAATGGAGATTAAATGGTTTAACTTTTATGATTTACAACAATATAGAATCTAAATAATTACTACTTTTAGAAACTTACTATTTTTAGACTGCACTATGAAAATTAAAGTTTAGGGCACTTTCATTTGGTTTTATGGGGTCAAAACCCACTCATAAAATCTTAGTGCCATTTCAAAATGTTAACCTCATTCTTAGCTTTCTAATGGTTCAAACGGGGAGTCAAACAAAGCTATGGTGCCAAAGTTATGGCTCCTAAAAGTTTTGCCACCAATTGGAGTAGAAACATCACCTAAATTGTCACCTAAAATATTGCTCAGATCATTCCTCCCTCATTGAGAATAAATGGTACCTATTTCATCAATATTTGTCATCAAGTGTGGAAGTTATATTTTGATTTGATTCTTGATGTATACTTGTAATGGATTGTGCTTTGTGGAGTTGTGATTTGTAGAGTTGTACATGGCTTGATTATTCATTATTTCTATATGACCATTAGTCTATGGATGGAAGGCCATGAAATTATTTAAATTGGTATATATTTGCTTATGTCGATGTGTTGTTTGTGTATTCAAGGCTACAACATCAGCCCTTTTGGATTCTTATGGCTTGACGACCATGAGAACAAATTTCTTGGCACCAATCAGTGAGATAGATGTAAAAGGTGGTACCTCTATTACCCTATAGCACCATGTTTCAAGAGTGAGGGTGATCCTTCAAGTTCTTGATTCATAGATGCCATGTTGATCATACATGAATGGTTGACCAAACAGTACATCACAAACATCTAGATTGACCACATCACATAAGACCTTATCTTGGAAAGGTTTTATTGCATATGAGAGAAGACATTGGTGGGTGACACATAGGTTTATCCCTGGACTCAACAATATAATATTTTATGGATTTAGGTAAGGCTTAATATAAAAAATAGGATTTTCATAACATTAATAGAGATTAAATTCTTTTAACTCCTACTATCATGAATAAGATGTAGAGGCTTACCTTTCACCCATAACTTATAGTGAAACAACCTTTCCTTATCATCTGGCCTATCCTCATGGGTCTATGATGAAGTAATGATGGCATTAGGCTCAACATATACAATCTCTTCTTCATACTCTTTGACTACAGGGTGTGTATGAGGTAGAGTAGTAGATGTTGAGGATTGTGACTCAAAAAGTAGGGACTTGATGGCTAGACATTCTTCTTTGTAGTGCATTCCAAATTTGTAGTAATCACACCATTTCCCAGTCTTCCATTCCTTTTGATTCCAATTTTGGCCTCATTTTTGACCTTCTTTGTCACTTTTATATTTTAAAGGTTAACTCCTCATATTCATTCTTCCATGCTTCTGCTCAATCTTCACTACAAAATTTTATTCCTCACTAAGGGTTTCTAAATTAAAGAGTTCCATCTCTTCCCGTATATACAATTGTAGTCCACCAAAATATTTGATAACCTTGTCTTTCTCATTTTCTTGGATGCCCAATCTTAGAGATAGAGAATGAAAAATGTTAGTGTAATGTTGAATAGACTATTCCTTACCTTGGTGAAGTTGTTGCCACTCTATATATAGATCATCATATGATCCAATGGGGTAGTATTCTTCCTTTATAGCTTCTATGAAATCATCCCAGGTAGGTTCCACCTCAAGGCCAATATCATCCATACTGAATCTCTTTTTATACACTTCCCACTAATTTTTGATAGGTAATGATGCTTTTAAAAGATCAAAAGTGATATTCTCTTTATCAGTGAATTTATTTACCAAAAAATATTAAGATAATTGATCCAACCAATTTTCTACTACATTATCATTGATTTTGACTTCAAATGTAGGGATATCAAAATTCACATGAACCTTGAAGGGTGTTTGGGCACTAAAATGATCTGGGGTGTAGATGAGGAGCTAAAATTTCCCATTGAGATTTGTTGGAGAATTTGGGTGAATTTTTGTAACATCTATGATTGATAATATTGGAGGGATTCATCAACCATTTCCTTGAAAGGATCAGATGTCTCAGTGTTTTCTATCATTTAAGGTCATTTAGAGTGAATACGTGGATATTTTAGAGGCTTTGTTAGTATCTACACAAGCTTCTTGTAGCCTGACCCTAACCTCAGGATCATACACTCTCAAGACAAACTTCTCTAATACCATTGATCTAAAACTTAGACGCTTTGGTTGAAAGATAATTTAAGAAATAAGAACACAATTATAATAACATTATCTCTGAGAAGAGATGTTTTATTGCTCAAAATTGTAGATATAACATATGCCTATCTCTGGGAAGAGATGTCTGATTTCCATTTTAGGTTACATCTTCATTGATACACATTTTTAAGGTAGGAGAAAGATGTGAAAGGTCACCAATATCAAGGAAGATTAATTGGGTTGACTTCCATGATTTAAAATAATAAAGAATTTAAGGAATTACTATTTTTAGAAACTTATTATTTTTAGACTGAACTACTAAAATTAAAATTTGGGGCACTTCCATTTGGTTTTTGGGGGTCAAAATCCATCAAGAGGAGATCAGTACCATCTCACGATGTTCCCCTCATTCTTATATTTCTAATGTTGTAAATATTGTCATTGATGTCAAAGGTCTAGCATTATTTGTGATAAAGGCCCCATTGCATTTAATGTTGTTTATCTTGGCTAATGTGAGTTAATATTTATTTCATATTAATGAATATATTTTTGGTTGCATATGAGATAAAAGAAGGGCCCATGAAGAAGTCAAAGAGCCATGGGGTAAAGACAAAAGAAGGATGGGACACATTTTCCTATGAAGAGTCATCTTGGGGAATACCAAGAGTCACCAAGTGAAGACAAAAGAGTAAGGGCACAATTTCTCATGAAGGGACACTTTCAAGAATACAAAAAGTCACCAAAGATAAGGACAAAAGTGGAAAGGACATTTTTGGTCATGAAGAGTCACCAAATGACTTTTCAAAGGCTTGAATATGAAGGGTCATCCAAGATTGGTGCCATTTTCCATGAGAATTGAAGGGTCACAAAGGGGGAAGGCCAAAGGTCATTTGGAAAGATATAAATAAAGGCTTGAGAAGCCATTTGAAAAAATGGGAGATAGAGGTTGATTTGATATTATATTATCTAGCTTAGAAGAGAAATTGTGAAAGATGAATATGATTTGTATTTGTTATATCTAGTTTAGAAGAGCAAACATGAGAGAGAGGAAAGATATGTTGTATTGATCTATCATTTGTTGAGATAACAACATTGAGAGATAGGTATGTGGTATACACAAAGTGGTTGGTGCTCCTGTGGGTTGGTGCTCATGAATTGTTGTTGGGTTGGTGCTCGGCAAAGGGGTTAGTGTTGTTTTGGGTTGGTGCTCACGAATAGTAGCTGGGTTGGTGCTTGGCAAAGGGGTGTGGTGCTCTTGTGGGTTGGTGCTCGACAAAGGGGTATGGTGCTCCTATAAGCTTGGCTTGTGAATATTGTTTGGGTTTGTGCTCGTTCATATACTTGAGATTATTCTCTATGGTTTTTCCCACATTAGGTTTCCATGTTATATCTAGTGTCTCTCTCTATCTTGTGTGGTGTTTATTGATTGAGTTTTATTACATATCTTGAATGTTTGATTAAGTGAAATTTGGTTAAAGGAATGTTTTATAAGATATATGATATATTTATTCACCCCCCTCTTAGTATATCTGGTGCTTAACAATTGGTATCATAGTAGGTTCCTTTAGAAAGGGTTTAACAGCTTGAAGGTAGAACAAAGAAAAGTTAAAGATGGATGAGCTTCATGGTATTCTCATGGCATATGAGATGTGGACTGAACAAGATAAATCCTCAAAGAGAGAAGCGGATTTCAAAACATCAAAGAAGGAGAAAGCTAAGATTCAAGAATCAAATGATAGTTCTAGTGATGATGAAGATGATAATGGAGCACTTTTCATTTGCAAGCCGAAAAGAGGAACATGTAAATATAAAGGAAAATTACGTTTTAAATGTTTTAATTGTGGAAAGATTGTACATTTTTTAGTTAGATACCCAGATAAGGTTAATGATGATGAAGAAGAAAATCCTACATACAAGAAGAATTTCAAAGGCAAATCTCAGAAGGGATTCAAGAAGAAGAGCCTGTATTCTAAGGATCCTAGCTCAGGCGAAGATAGTGGAGTCAATGAATAAGAAAAAGAAGAGATTCTATTCGTGACCATACATGAAGATGATCAAGAAGAAGAAGAGAAGAAAGCTAAAGTGAATATGGAAGGAGAGATCATTTGTGCCTTAGAAGAGTTAGAAGCTGTTCAGAAGAAGAATCGAAGATTAAAGTGCCAGATCAAGAAAAATGAATAGGAGTCAAAGGAAATGATTGAAGATCTACAAGCACAATTTGAAGAAGCCAAGAAGAATGAAGAAGATCTCACATCATAGTTGGAAATAGCAAGAAAATAATGTCAAAGGTATGTTATTGAAATTGCCTCTTTAAAAGAAGATATTAAGAAAGTAGTCAGTGATAAAGTAGTCAATGATTCAAAATTTAAAGATAGCACTAACATGCTAAATAAGATATTGAAAAGTCAAAAAGCAAATTTAGATAAGATAGGGATTAGATTTGAAAAGAAAAAGAGTTATATTGAAGCTCTTACACAAGAGGAAACAAAAAGGGGAGAAGTGAAGAATACAGAGGACATTCCAAATTGAGAAGGCTAGAAGGAACAAAGCTACAAAAGGCAATCAGGTTAGAGATATACAGACAAGTCTTATTTCTATGGCTATTGTTTTTACTGTAATGGATATGCTCACAAGAAATTAGAACATAGAAAAAGAGCTAACAATTTTAGAAATAAGGAGAAGGAAAGTCAAGTAGAGTTAAGCAGAAGTCACAACTCTTTTTCTCCTCTATCAAGCTTTGATGAAGAGACCATAATTTGCTACAACTGCAACAACTTCATACACATAGCTTGGTATTGTAAAAGCATGTTTGAGTTAGTCAAGACGGATCAAAGCTTCAAAGCTCCATTCATCAAGAAGAAGGATCAGAGTCTCAAAGCTCCATTCATCAAGGAGAAGGTTCAGACATGTTCATGGTAGAAGAAACAACATGAAGATTTTATGATGGTTCAGACAGCTCTGCATGTAAGAGGTAAAGATCAGCCATGGTTAATTGATAGCAGATGTTTGAGGCATATGATAGGAGATAAAAGTAAATTCATATCTCTAAAGAAGATCAATGGTGGTATAGTGAGATTTAGAGATAAAACCACTACCAAGATAGCTAGAAAAGGTACTTTGAGTTTGGATTATGGTAGAACTAAGACTAAGAATGTTTTATATGTAAAAGGTCTTAAGCATAATCTATTGAGTGTTAGTCAAATATGTGATCAAGGATACAAATTAAGGTTTCATGATAAAGGTTGTGAGATTAGAAGAAAAGAATCAAATGAGTTGATTGCAGATGCTCAAAGGATAGGGAACAATGTATATGTATTGTCAGATATCTTATCAAAGGCATGATCAAAGGATACATTCAAATATTGGTGAGAGGAGTTGGGAGTAATTTCTATTACTTCTTGCCATTTATATTTAGCATCAAGTGAGGGGGAGCTAAGTGATAGCTCTAGGTAGGCCCTTTGCCATTGATGTCAAAGGGGGAGAATAATAGGTACAAGTACGGGTGCAAAAAATAGGTACATGAAATAAGTATAGGTTACTATAGTAAGGGGGAATTACCATATGTTTTTAGATGAAAGTATGTGTAGGTGAAAGGATGTGGAAATTTTAGGATTGAGGTTGCCATCAATGACAAAGGGGGAGATTGTTGGAAATATTGTCATTAATGTCAAAGGTCTAGCATTATTTGTGATAAAGGCCCCATTGCATTTAATGTTTATCTTGGCTAATGTGAGTTAATATTTATTTAATATTAATGAATATATTTTTAGTTACATATGAGACAAAAGAAGGGCCCATGGAGAAGTTGAAGAGCCACGAGGTAAAGACAAAATAAGGATGGGATGCATTTTCCCATGAAGAGTCATCTTGGGGAATACCAAGAGTCACCAAGTAAAGACAAAAGAGTAAGGGCACAATTTCTCATGAAGGGACACTTTTAGGAATATGAAAAGTCACCAAAGATAAGGACAAAAGTGGGAAGGGCATTTTTGGTCATGAAGGGTCATCACATGACTTTTTAAAGGCTTGAATATGAAGGGTCATCCAAGATTGGTACCATTTTCCATGAGGATTGAAGGGTCACAAAGGGGGAAGGCCAAAGGTCATTTGAAAAGCTATAAATAAAGGCTTGAGAAGCCATTTGAAAACATGGGAGATAAAGGTTGATTTGTTATTGTAATATCTAGCTTAGAAGAGAAAAGGTGAGAGAGAGGAAAGAGTTGTTGTATTGATCTATCATTTGTTGAGATAGCAACATTGAGAGATAGGTGTGTGGTATACAAAAAGGGGTTGGTGCTCCTATGGGTTGGTGCTCATGAATTGCTACTGGGTTGGTGCTCGACAAAGGGGTTAGTGCTGCTATGGGTTGGTGCTCACGAATAATAGCTAGGTTGGTGCTTGACAAAGGGGTGTGGTGCTCTTGTGGGTTGGTGCTCATGAATAGTAGATGGGTTGGTGCTCAGCAAAGGGGTATGGTGCTCTTACAAGCTTGGCTTATGAATATTGTTTAGGTTTGTGCTCATTCATATACTTGAGATTGTTCTCTGTGGTTTTTACCACATTGGGTTTCTATGTTATATCTGGTGTCTCTCTCTATCTTGTGTGGTGCTTATTGTTTGAGTTTTATTGCATATCTTGAATGTTTGATTAAGTGAAATTTTGTTAAAGGAAAGTTTTATAAGATATATGATATACTGATTCACCCCCCCTCTCAGTATATCCTATGCTTAACATCTAATGGTTCAAATAGGGAGTCAAATAGAGCTATGGTGCAAATGTTATGGCTCCCAGAAGTTCTACCACTAATTGCGGTGGAATCATCCCTTGAATTGTCACTTGAAACATTGCTCAGATCATAAGAGGCACCATTAAATACAAAATATGTTTGAAAGTCCAAAGTAGTTGTCAAAACCATGTTATGTTAAAAAATATCATTGACATGAAAATTCAAAGGGTTTCACTGACTAGTAGGCTGCTCAACCCCTATGAGTCATCAAAAATGTTAGAAATTTGGCCTACTAAGCCAATTGCCAACCCATATAATTTAAAAAAATTCATGGCATCCACTTTATTCTATACATGGTGTTATCATGAGTCATGATGTCTCTTATTTTCTTCTTCAAGCCATTCAAACATGCTTAGAGATGTCATTGAGTCTATTTGTTATCACCATATCTCTTAGATGTCTTAGGTCCTTAGGTGATGTGCTTGATCATCTTGATGTCATTGACTATCTTTTGAAAGGATTAGGTCTCAATATTGTCATTGTCATACCTATTCTCAATTGGTTTCAAGTTTCATTATGATGTTTTAGAATGTTTGGAGGTCTTTGACAAAGAATTCAAGTGGTCTTGTGATCAAAAGTACTCTAATGAAGATGGTGAAGATAGAAAATGATGACTCATCATGAGATTTTCTAGTATATTTGGTTTATGCAAGGTATGGGGATGGATATAAGCATTTAAGTGTGATAAAAATACATGGAAGTTTATTTGAAACCTTTTAGAAGGCTATAACATACTCTTTATGATATTTAGTAGCAAATCTCCTTGTAAAGCTATGTGTACATTCTCTATAAGGAAGGTTTTGGTTTTAAAATGGTAATATTACACCTCAAAAGTCAACTAAATCATCTGTAATATATCTAAACAACCTCATGATCATGACTTTGCTTGAATCAAATTATTTCATAATTTGTAAATATCTCCTCTACAAGTCTAAAACATAGTTTGGCCTTCAAAGAGTTCCCATGTGTCAAATATGACCCATTTTTCTCTCTAAATCATTATTACTTATTTTAATATGAATTTTAAATCATAATATTCCTCATATTTCCCTAAATTTGTGTTTCAAAGCTTCAAGTGTGGAGAAAATACAAGAGAAAGGGTATTTTCATGTGTTTCATGCAGTAAGTATATATTTGTATAAACTTTACCATACAAAAAAGGTCAAGATTTTGTATATGGAGTCATTACAAGTGTTTTAGATAAGACTAATGTCAAAAATATCACATACAGGTTCAAAATCGATCCTCAAGAACCATGGTTCTCCTTTGTAGCTTGAGATAACCCTTCATGTTTTTAGATGGTATGACAATAAGAGAGAATATCAAGATCTAAAATTTTGGGAAAAGGAAGGGGTCTTAGGGAGATTTCATTTTTGTTCATTAGTCCTTAGTTTGTCTCTCTCTCTTTTATTAACAATATTTTAAAATTTAAGGTACCCATAATGGCTTCTTCTTTTAGGCAAGTAATCAGTTTTTTGAGTTTTCTCCTCTCTTGAGCATGGTGATAGAAAAATGGAAGTTTATTGATATTTTTAGGAGTTTGAACCACATTTCAGTGACATTAGTCAACTTAATTTCACAAATTTGAATTTATCTATATCTAAATAAGGCATACACTACTAAATCTATAATCTGTAGGTAGTTTGGAGAGGTTATATGGTTTATGATAGATCCATGGGTACCAAGACTCATTATGACATTATTTTGAGGTCTCATTCATGTCCATTTGTTATTATTAATGTTTCTCAAATTTTCATCATTAATCATAGTAAATAGATCACCAATAAATATTCAAACACCCTCACACTCTCAAGAGCAAAAGACCCAATCAAGCTTTATATGCTTAAAAGCTCTAATTAGGACTGTGTATGCCATGATTAGAAAATATTTGTGATGAACATATAGGAATAATGGGAAAATTAATTTAAAATCTCTACATCATCCAAGGAGTAAAAATGAGAACTATATGGATCATTATTATCAACACCCTCATAAAAACCTTGGTAGGTGAGATGATGATGAGTATCTTGAGTGAAATCTCCACCTACAACAGTCCTATGAAATAGAGATCTTGAGAAGGTAGATGACTTATTTGGAGTTATAAATTAGAGTTCAAGGATAAAATATGAGGTTACCTTGATAATTTAAATAAACTAATGAAACTATGAATAATTTAATCATGAATAGCTAAGACTATTGGAGAAAAGGCAACATTGCATTCCTATTATTAACAGAGATTAAGGTAATTTTGTATTTTATAAGGTAATAGACATTTTCTTATTCTCATTACTATTCAAATATCTTTTTTCCATTTGAGGTTTCTCCAAGAAAGGTATGGATTATGGATACTTAATGAGCATCTTGGAACAAATTTTTCCTCTTGAGGTTAACCTCCTACCTATCATAAGTCCATACACAGGGTTAGAAGACCACATATAATAGTCATCATGAAGTCACTACAAAGTATGATAGGAGAGACTCTTAAAGGATAAGTTTTGAGTGGATGAAGGATTAATATGTGATTTTATTAAAGTACAAATACTAATTTAATATCATACACTTATCTTAAGTCATCCACCTTATGTACTATACTTGGACTTATCTCAGGCTGTATAATAGTGTTAATAAGCCATATAATGACTAAGGTTTGGAAGTGAGCATCAAGTAATTAGTCTTGGGTATGATGAATAGTGGAATGGTTTCAAATGAGTGATCAAATTTTCAAGGTTAATTCCTTACCAACTCACTTCATCACTTCATCATCCTATTGTCTCATATAGCTATGAGTGAATCTCCACCTACAACCATCATGGTGATGTGAAGTGTTATGTGAGAAGGTTAGAGATCAAAGTTTGTAATAAAGGGAAGTTCAAGTCAATTAGACTAGGATCTGGTGACATATCAATGTTCAAGTACCACATTTTAGGAATTTCACATTAATACATCTAAAGTGACTACCTACAATATTGTGATTAAATGACCACCTGTAACCAAGGCAAATACAATCAAGAATATGAGTCATGAATTGGTGTATAGAATAAAATATAAGATATGGATATATCATTGATGGAATTTATTTTAAATATCTCAATAATTTGGAATTAATGGATGATAGGTTCGTAAACAATGGTTTTTAACCTTATCAAGGTATACTTCCACCTCTGACCATATAAAAGAACCATACACAATCACCTATAGCTTTCATGAAAATACATAGTTATAATGAAGGTTAGATCATGACATATATGAATGAGAGTTTATAGAGATTGAAATATTCTTGATCCATATTTTGGAATTCATTAAAACTCTATCAAACTTGCATTCAATGTCTTCTAAGATACCTACAAGCTAAAAATCAACACCTGCAACCAATAAGTACAATGGCAATTTTGAGGTCCCTTTTAAATTCTAAGGGATAGTTGAAATTGGAAGTGCATGGTTGGTTTGAGGTTTAATATCCTTATTTATAATAGGGAGATATATCATAGGTAAAAAAATTCAAAATATTTAGAACATACCTATAAGTAGAGACTACTAAACATAGGCAGTCTTTAAAAGATAGAGTAATATAGTGAGAGGTATGGCCTAGCAGGTGTTTTCAAGGTGTCTATAACAAATAAGGAACATTAATACAATTTATTTCAATAAAATAAGTGTTTCAAGGCACCTATTATTTGTTTTCTCCATAAATATCTTAGATAAACCTTGTTTCAACACTCAAGTAGGGTATACCCTCTTACCCACATACTTTCAAAAGCTAGTCTATCACTTACAGGTAAGTTGAGAGATATAACTAGTTATTTTATAAATATGATGATGGGGAATGAATTTATACCCTTTGAATAAATAAACTCAATTTATATGTCCAATGGTTTGGTTCTTTGAGAAAGGGAAAGACCTAGATGACCTAATTAGGCTCAGTTAGGCCTAGGCATACCAAAATTTTGACCCAAATGTGTATATACCTACATGGTGGAGAAAAGAGACTTGTATTCAAGAGTATGATTTTGTTTTCCCAAAATTTATTAATATTTAAGGGATATTTTTATTCATATAAGATGAGAGAAACGGAGCTATGAAACCTATTAGGCCTAAAGACAAACCTAAACATGCCTAAATATGGAGATTGGAGATATATGCATACTTATAACTATTGAAAGGGTGAAGATAGATATATGGTTAAGTAAGTAATAATGATTTAATAATGTATTAAAGATATAAAAACCTTAGTTAGATACTTAAAACACCAAACCCAGTCTTAGGGCCACTCAAGCCTAGTAGAGCACAAACCCTAAGCTTGGATTTATAGATCATAAGAAACATATTTGTGAATGTTTTAACCCCAAGTATGTTTATAGGTTTTTAAATCAGGTTTTATGAAAGGTTATAACTCCACTAAATCCATATTGGAATGGGAAATAAGCCTATTCAGGCCTAAAAACCTCAAACATAGTTTTGACAGTAACCTACAGGCTGCCTCATGAGGTGATGGAGATGCAAGGAGTTTTAAGTTGTTAGAAAAAATATAAGAGGTTAGAATAAGTGGAATAATGGATATTATTATGTATTTTAAACCATAAACTATGTAGTTTACACTTAAACCTTTAACATTCAGTATTAGGCCTTTTAGGCCTAAAATCAATCTTAAGACCTAGAAGTTCCACCATCACATGGAGGAACTTTCATAATTTATTAAGCAAGATGATAACATGAAAAGGTGTAAGGGGATGTTTCAGATCCTAATTAGGTAATTATAAGAAGATAATAATGGGGTAAAGGTCATATTAGTCTCAAGAGTTGACTTGAAACACATAATCCCTACATAGTCATTTAAGCTACCTATTTCAATTATTATATCTTTCACCATAAGGAGACTTAGGGAAAATGATCTTATTAATATTTGAGGATCCCTATTTACTTAATATTCATGGAGGATTGAGTTATTTTAAGGGGCATAGGTTTATAAACCATTTATAAGACTATAAGCATGCCCATAATTCATGTAGAGAACTCATGGTCAACTTCCCTACATATGTATCTTGACACACCTTTTGCATGGGAACTAAATATTATCAATAAAATTCAAGGGTTATATGGAATAAATATCCATGGAAAGAAGTTTTGGTTAGAATTTTTGTACTTTACGAACCATCATTAATATGGTGGACCTCCAAAACCCTCCCTAAACCCTACTACAGACTAGTTTTGAGAAAAGTGAAGATTCTTGCACCTAAAAACCCATGAATCACCATAGAAACACTTGAATCATGAAATAAACTTATATAGGGTACTATAAATGGTATTTTTTTTAATATAGAACTATAAAGACGTATCATAAAATAATATTTTTAGGAGAAAAGTGAAGAAAGAGAGGTACAAGATAGTTTAAGAAGATTCCAATCATTGGAGAATGAATTTTGAAACTTATTATACCTCTTTAAGGAATTGGATGTCTAAAAACTTGTCTTTGAGTGCCTTTGTAACTATCTTCAAATCATCTAGTTTACAAAAGTGAAGGATAAGATGACCTAGTCACCTAATTTGACAAGTTTGTAGGTGTTTATTGGCCAAGAGGACTAATGTTATGATTTGATGCATTGATTCAAGCCTAAAAATCATTGTTTTTTATGTTTATAAAGTTTCGTGTAGGGTTAATGGCCATCAAAATACAAATAGTTAGGATAATAGGCCTAATTGGCCTATTATACCTACTTGATAAATAAATGAAGATTAGTAATGCATAGAAACTTGATGAAGTTAGAGTTAATGTAGAGTGTAAATCCATATTTAACTACTCCTTAATAGTAATCATGCTGCATAATTGGTCCTTAAATGGCTTATGAATGAGTTAACTGATCTTCGTAATCAATGCATGTTCCATGGCCTTAAAGGATGAAGGAATCATTCTCTTGAATTAAATCTTGTGAAAAAATAAGGAAAGGTTGTTATACATTTATGATGTCCCACTACCTCATTTCAATTCCAAAACAACCATTCAAAGATCATGCAAGAGAATCAAAACATGGAGATTTTTATGGAAGACTATTTGTAACTAGTTGTAATTAAAGTGATGTAGGAGTTAATGATAGATTTATGATATTTTATTCTCCCCTCCATGCTATTCTTCTTCTTCTCTCCTCATTTTTTATAAATTTAAGCTTTATGGCCTTAATATTTATCCCTCACTTGGGCATGAGGAAACACTATCATATTTTGTACTTGATGGACCTCTTGAGTTAATGAATAAACTATTGTAACTACTCCATTATTAGCTTATAGTGTGTTTATTATTATTTATATGTGTATAATTGGTATAAATATTCCCTTATCATGTCCTTGTTACACCTATATTCTGACTATTTGTCTTATGTAGGTTGTGTGAAGTGTCAAAGTTTGGTGATCATGTTTGGAGTGTAATATGGTTGAAAGTGCCCCAAGAGAAGCCTCTCTCCCTTCACCTCCATGTTATATTCATCCTTTAAGACCTTAATATGAAACATTTTTGCTTAGAGTTAATTATTTATTCCATTTATGGTTCATTAGTGTAATTAGGAGTACAATATTGAGTGGATGAATCATTTAGGTGCATCACCATCATTAGTATAGGTTTTCCGTTTAAGTTGTCTTTCTAACTCTTTTCACCCATAAATAAAAATAGGTTTATAAAAAATATTCAAAGTTGATGCATCATATGAGATAGCCTCATAATCTAGATTTGTGGTCTAGATATAGGTAACCCACAATGTATAAACCAATCCAATGTTAGTCCAAGTTTGAAGGAGAACTAAACAATCTACTTCAATAAGGTATAACTTGGGTTAATAATAGGAAGTATTCTATTATTTGAGATTATGTAAGAGTTAAATAGGGGGAGGAATAGGGTAACATCCACCAATGGATCCAAATAACTATCTAGATTAGCTAAGTCAATCTTATAGGTTCTCCAAGTGAACAACAACTCCTAAGTACTATGCAATAATTCCTAAAAAGGAGCTTGAGAGTAGAGAAGTTAGAAAATGTTGTTATATTACATATTAGTTAAATAAATATGAGTAGTATCCATATTTTTAGAGATGTACATATGTAAATGTTAAAATTTATTTACATGGTGTTGTGTTTAGACCTTAGAAAAAGTGTTGCACAACATTTGATTTTGCCATGTTTAAAACTACTTCAAACTAAGTCACAACCTAAAGATAAGCATATAATTATACATAGAGACCTATGGTGGTATAATAATTATACTATAAAGTGTCCTTTGAGGTAGAAATGGTGGTAAAATTAGGTTTTGAATTTATGCATACTATATCCCATTACTACTTCCAATCGAGCATCTGATAAGCCAACTGTATAGCTTAGACTAGAGAAACCATAATATCTAACTTATATGATTTATGTATCTCACATATGATTATTAATTTTTATTTAATGTCTTTCCCTTGAGATCTGAGAGAGGATAATTTTTAGTTATTTTGATAATCTTGATTAAGTTGTGTAACTAACATTAAAATTTTCTTGGAAGCAGATAGAGAGTCATCATGAATAATCTACTTGTAAAGTGAGGGGCATGTATCTTTAATAATATAATTCATATTGGTGATTTTATAGTGAATAATAGCATTTTCAACACTCAATTATGAAACCCTTTTCTATAAAGAGATCACAATCTATGTTATGGCTTCCTAAAATGTAGAGGCCCCTTCCACCTTCTTGGATAGAGAAAGCTATGAAACATATAGAGATGCTTAGGTCATTGGGGTAACTGTATCCAAGGTAGTTAAGAAGGTACTAGACATAATACACTAAAAAGGAGAAAGGGGAAATAAAAAATAGTTTGTCAAGTGGATAATATAGGGACATCCAAAATCACAAGACTCTAAAATCTCATTAGTGGACTCAACACTAGAGAAAACATGTCCATCATGTGGACTGGTGGAGCATTGACAACCTTTACATTCGAGGGTGATACTACAAAGGTTTTTTCTTGGTTAAATTTTTTTTTGTTTATGAAGGTATATATGGTTTGTGTCAAAGGCTATGTAGGAATAGTTATGGATGCCTATGTGGTGTGTTGGGCCTTAATGATGTTTTTAGTTTGAAATACTATGCCATCAACTTGTTTCTTCATCTAGGCATCCTGGGCTATGGTGTATTATTTATCCATGGCCTATATAATATGCTTAACCTCATCCATATGTTGGGACCTAAATAGAGCTACCAGAGCTTCTTATGGTTTTTGTTGGGAAAGTGTTTATGGTGTTGCTTGAGTGGTAAGTAGCTTGATCACTTCTTGGGCTTGTACTTTATTTTATTTATAAATCATCTAAGATTTAGTGGTTTTTTACTTATCCTCAATGTTAACATGGCATTTCTACTCCTACCTAACACATAATTGAGCTTCCCTTCTTGTTGTATCATGTGTATCTCGTTTCTCCACCTATGACTATGCATCTAATCCATTTATTCCATATCCATAATATGATCATCAAAATATGAATTGGAGGAATAAATAATAAACACTTATAAAATGGTCATTTTCACCTATTATTTTTACTGACTAGATAGAATAATGACCCATTCAAACAATTGAATTGGTGTAGTGTACACTAGGGGATAAGATGGAAAAACTAGAGTAGGTACTTATTCCTTATGCATATATGTGGTTGGGAGTGTGGTATCTTATTATTATATTAATTGTTGCTGGTAATGTCACAACATCTACTTCTTGTGTGTGACGGTGCTTAAAGGACTTCTAGGTTGAGGATTTAATGTATGAGGTTGTAAAGAGCTGCCAAAACCTCCTTAAATGAAAAATGCCTCTTGTTTTTCTTATAATTTTTTTCTTCAGAAATATTGTTGATAATTATAGATGGAGGACAAGGTAGTAGTTTAAAACATAATTATTGGGGCACCTAATTTTGAATTTGGACATTGTGGACCACTTTCTAGATGAACTCCTTCTCTTGTTCCTTCTCATATAGGTCATTGACCATGTCAACAATCATTATGTAGTAGACTTCTATCTCATCTATTTAGATATTAGACTAGTGACATTATGTTATGATGAATAGAATATGGGGATCATCTAACCAATTATTCTATCTTCATGTCTTACTCCAAGGTGGAGATGGTGACTGAAACTCTATGGGAACCTTAAGTTTCCCATGATATTGGGGTGTAACTATTGGAATTTTGGTAGAAGTGATAAGTGGAACTCCTAATAGTATTGTTTATAAAGGTGTTGCTCTACATGCCACTAATTACTTATAGTGATCAACCTTGCACTACATAATGACCAAATCAATGAAAAATGGTAGACATGCACTCAAGTATTTAGGAAACTCATGAACTTAGATGACCATTCCCTATAGAATTTTGGTCACCACTACATGATAATTTTTATTATTTTATTCATAAAATTCATACCTTGATCACTTACGAATCTGATTGGGCAATCAAATTTAGTAATGATGTATTGGTATAAAAACTTTATAGTATCTTTCATACCATAATTGGTCATCACTATATCCTTTATCCATTTGGTAAATTAGTATGTCACAATTATTATGTAACTTACATGGCTTTACTTACTAGTTGCATTGATATGCCCTACAAAATATATTCCCCATGTTAAAAATGCTACTGCGTGAGCATAGGCTAGAGAGGCATTTCATAACTTTAGTCTAGTTTACTCATCCATCAACATACATCATAGTGTTTTTTAACTCTGTAAGCATCCTAAAATATGTAGGTCCATCATAACCCACTCTATAAAACTATTCTTATAGTAGCATCTCCTATGAAGTGGTCTTAATTTATTCCTTGATTTACATCTTCCAGTGTCTGAGGCCATTCATGTTATAAAGTAATTCTATGTATCACCTCATCCTTTCCTAAATGGTAAATAAATCCATCAATAATATAATAGTAAGGGCCCTAGTAACTAACTCTTTGTTATCTTTTTTTGTATTCTAGAAAATATGTGATTTCCTCTAATTGTTTTAGAATCATAGACACTCATAATAGGCGTGTGTTAGAAGACTCATCATATACTTCTTCTAGGTCTTCCCCATTTCTTAGTTAGCTCAAATGGTCTGGACCAACATTCTCTCATCCTTGTTTGATGTTGATCCTAAACTAGAACTCTTGAAAGAGCATTAACCATCATGTTATGTGTCCTACAAATAAGGTTTTGTTGACTAGGTATCATATATCTTGATTATCGGTGAACAAATCTAAAATGATGGGATATAAATAATGGTGTAAATTTTCTAATTCATATACTATTTCAAAGGCCTCCCAATTGGTTGTAGTATAATTCTTATCAATAAAAATTACCATTTTACTTATGAAATATATTTGATTATTTAATTTAACATCATTTGGCTATATTAATAAAACTATGACCATGAGTCTAGATGCATCCACATGCACATAGAACAACTTACTCCAATATAGGAAAATCAAAATTGATACAGTCACCAATCACTATTCTAGGTCAATGAATGTTGATTGGCATGCATCTGTCCATAGGAACTATGTTCTTTTCCTCAACAACTTATCAAAAGGGGAAGATATAGTTGTGTACCCCTTGATGAACTTATTGTAATATACCATATGGCCAATAAAATATCTTACCTCTATCAAAATTTTATGAGGTGTCATTCTCACAATCACTATGATATTATCTTGATTAATTAGTATACCTTTACTAAAATCTACATAACCTAAAAACACCTCAAAGGGTGGAAAAAACATATCTTTATATTGAGAACTATGTTTAACACTCTACATCTCTCCAAAATCAGTATGAGTTTAGATAAATTATTTATAAATAATAAAAATACTTCCTAATCATCTAAATAGACCTATATAAGGTCATGGATAAAATCCTCAAATATAGTGACTAATCCTCTAGATAAAATTACAAGTGTGTTCTTCATACCAAATGGCATTACCTTATATGTAAAGGAACCCAATTACATTGAAAAAGTAGCCTTCGATTGATCTTCCTCTATGATTAGGATTTGATGGTATCCACTAAAGCCATATATAAAGGAATATAGATCATGATTTATGACTATGTCTAAAACTTCATCAATGAATGTGATAAGAAATGGGTCATTTACACATGCCTCATTCAAGATGTGATAGTCAATGTAGATTTAGATTTTGTTAGTATTCTTTGGTTGTATGACCATGGGGTTAGGTCGATCATATTTGTACATTATAAATATAATTCCAACTTATTGCATATGATCAAGCTTTGCCTTCACTCCCAAATTTATATTTGGATTTAATTGATAGGGTATATTAGTAATAGTCCTAGTGCACACCTTTAGCTCTATGTGAATTTATCCTAAGGAAGGATCCACTCCTTAACCTATAATAATTTTGTATGGAACACATATTTATAGTATATTAAGAGTTACATCTCTTGTGAAATGTATTCATTAAACCAATAGTCTCCAATATGTGCCAACTTAGGAACAATCTTTGTTCCTATGTTTCCCACATATTACTTCAGTGGTTCATGATAAATATTTTATTATTCTACATGGATTGACTCAAATAATATCCCTTAAGCTTCTCATTATGGTATACTTAAATTTCATATATTTTATTCCTTTAATTAATCTATGATAGGGGCTAGAAGTGGTTCTTCTTCACGCTTTAGTTCAAATAATTCATCCAAGGCCATGCCCTCATCATCCTAATCTATATTATATGTATCCTCATCCTTATATTGTATCTTATGGAATGGTTTAACAATGATTGGTTCCTTCACTATTTCTACTTTGTATGCCTATAAGGGATTGTTTAGATCATAGACTATGTTTTTCTATAAAGAAGATTTAACTCCACTATCTAAGTTTCCAACCTATCTAAGGCATATAAAAAAAATTATTTTTTAAAATGCCATGTGTGTAAAATGGTTTTCATCCTTAAATATGAATGTCTAAATAAAATAACTTTTAATTTGAAGCTAATGATTTATCTCCTACCTACGTTCTTAATGTATATACCATACCATTAGGAGATTGCCCATTTTATATCTAAAAACATGTACACAATATTTTAGAGACACATCTTATAACCTCCAAGTTTTAACACATCTATAGATATGAAATTCTAGACAATCTCCTTATATGAACTAAGGCTAGTCTTTTAGAATGAACTCTAGCAACTAAAATATTTTTAATAGTATTTCACATGCTGCATCCCAACTCAATTTCTCACCATGGTCAATTGACCACTAGTTCATAGTAATTTCCTTTAAAGCATAATTAAGAGCACTCAATCTTTGATTAATATTTAGTACATGTTATTGGAATCATAGGATAAATTATCCAAAATCATCATTGGGAATGTATTGAGGTATTTAATGATCCATGGCATAAACCATTGATAGAGGACATACCTCATGATCTCCCTAACTGAGTAAGCTATATGCCATCATAGAATGCCTTATAATGTGATTTCTATATATTTTTTTTCTATGTGACCCGATTGTTACAAGAAGTCTATATTTGTTTGAGTGGGGGATATCATCGTTATATATCGTACATCTTCCACTTAGGGCTATAGAATATATATAAGATGAAACATTGGTTTAAAAGATAATTCTTTTATATGTAGGACTAGACTGATTGTAGAAAAAAATATAATCACGAGCTTGCATTGCCCACAGATTATCCTTTGCATTCACTTTCATCCAACTGTTATTCATATTAACATATGGTGAACATGGATCTTTAGGAATGAAATAAGGCTTATGACCATCATTTTTTAAAGGAATTAATATAATATTATCTCTGTGATGGGCCTCTAATTAGTTCATGACTATGTTGATGGTCATTTGACCATCATATGACCACTTTTCACCTATTAGTGTAGGAAAGAGAGTTGCTTTGTCTTTATATCAATGAAATAAAAATCATCATGTAAGATTAACTCTAAAAACTTGATTTTTGCATCTTCCATTCAATCAATAGTTTCAACCCATCCATATTTTGTAAGATTAGTATTTTAGGGATATAACTCAATGCAAGTCACCCAATAAAAACCCACATAGATCTAAGAATAATATTGATGGTGCTACCAAAATAAAATACTTCATTATGTATCTCATACTTTGTGACCTCAACATCCATTATATAATCAATATCCAAAGGTTTTTTTGTTTGAATATACCAAATCATTTGATCAGTCTTTTTTGACAAGTTTTTCACATTCTATGAGATTATATAACATGTTGGTGATGTTTGATTAAATGTATTCATTTTTAGGGTACTAAGTAACTTCATGAGGTCTATCAAAGTAGTGAAAAAACCATCTTGTCTTAGGATGTGTACTATTTTTACATATATCTACACATTTGTAAATGTAGCACAATCTTTTTAGTCTCTTATTATTGAATTATTTTAAAAAAATTCACATAGTTTTGCATTAATCTTTTCTTAGTAACAGCTTCAGAGTACTTATCTGGTCAAGCTTTCATTATCCTTTGATCCTTTAGCATATCCAATGGTGGTAATCCTTATTTATTATGTTGTTAAGGTATAATGAATTGAAATATAACATATTCTTAGGGTTAAGTGTTAACCATACTAATATTAGGCATTGCCTTCTCCATGTGTTATCTCTCTAAGACTAGACAATCTTTGGTGTCATGTTATTTTGAAGTCCTAAAATAAACATAATAAGATTACCATTATGGGTTTGTTGCATTATTACTTTGTATATGGTTAAATTTTCCAAGTAGATAGCATTTTATTATACCCCTTTTAGGATTACTTACCCTTCCTCCTTGTGTACCACCTTGATATCCTCCTCTACCTCCTCTAAACCCACTCCTAATGTTTTGTAATCCTCATCCACTTGGTTATTGAGTCCCACATTTTATAGGTGCATATGCAGTATTCAACCCTTATTTATATTGGAGGTCATCATACACAACATATTTATACTATGGAAGTGATGGTTCCTAGCTTGTCTTTTATGCCTAGGGAATCAAATGATTCTAAGAGATATAAGGTTTATATTGTGATATTTAATGTGTCCATGTCTGAGAGGGTGTTAACTCATTGGTTATACCTTGTGGTTGATAGAATGGAGACTTTAGTACCTAAGGTGCACTTGGTTATGATAATATTATCCTAATAGATTATAGACTAGGAACTATCTTGGTCATAATAGTTAATTTCTATGTGGTGACTATAAAAACATTCTTTGTAATATCTTCTCTAAGATCCTGAAGAGATCTATACCTTTTGTCATCATGATTATGAGATTTGTATAAATTAAAATACAAAGATGGTAGATATTTCACATGCTTTTTTATGAGATAATAAAGAGAGGTTACATGTCCTACCACTATACAAACTTCATAGAATTCTATTTTGATTCTAGGACACTCATTTCTATGGTTTCCTTCTTGGCCAAACTCTATGCACCATAATCCTAATTTATGCATATGTCATTCTCCTTTAAATTGATCCATGGTTTTCAATAATATTTTAAAAGTAACTTATAATGAGGAATTTGAATTGGTAACATCTCCATAGCCTTCAATTTTTTCAACACTTATTATAGCTACTCATGCATCTACCTTAGAGTTGAACTTGGTCTATGTAATGGGAAACCATATTCTTATCATCAATCCTTCTAAAAACCATGATAATTTATCATTATATTATAATAAAAACTCTATTTTGTTTATAACCTTATAAAATCTATGATCATATTCATTAATAGACTCTTTTACTCCCTATCATATTCCTTTCAAATCACGAATAGTTTGGTTAGAATGTTTCTTAATCTTAAATTATATAATTAACATGTTCTTTACCTCTTGGAGCATTTTTGTATTGGTATTTTTATGTAATTTGAATTATATTGCATGAAGTATTAAACCTCTAATCATGTCTCACTTCATTACCACTTCACTAGTAATCCTTTTGGATTTCCACTTCATACCACATCTTAGCATGTATTTTTCTAGGTTTGTAGACCCATCACATTGATCTAGATGAATAAATGGTCCCAATTATGCAACCATATTAATATTCCCCATTGATATCAAAGTTAGTTATTATGCAAGTGGCATTTACAACTTTTTTAGAATTGGTGATGATTTTGTGGTGGTATCACCTGATGTGTTTCTACTATTTCTATTGATGATGAATTAGTGTCAGATGTGTCTTTTTCATCCTCTTCTTATTATAATATTTCAATTTAGTTTATTAAATCTTTATCTTTCAAAATTATTAGGGGATCTATCTTTATTAATAACAATGTTTCTATGTTCTCCTTCTATTTTTCAGAGAAACTACGAGTAGATTCTTGATGTGCTTCCTCTTATATTTTACTAGTTCTCATATGAATTTTTTATACAATAGGACCTTGCTAATATTTATCCTTCAACGTGGTATAGGAAATTCTATGGTTCTATAAAAATTTATGCTTTAAGGTTGTATGGTCCATGGTGAATGATCAGTATTTTTAAAGATGAGTTTCTCAAAACTTGAACTTGTGCCATGTTTGTAATTATACAACAATACTTCTTCTCTTTTAGGGAATGTACATATATAAGCCTATGAGATTCTAACTACCTGGTCTACCTCTACATTTCTTTCTCCCTCCTATTCTCTACCTCATTCTAAATAGCTTTCTATTTCTCTCTCTTCACTCTACCTAGGATCCTTACTCCTTCTATCATCACCTATCTCTCCTCCTTTTCCTCTACTCTCACTTTGATCTTCTATGATACAAATAATCCTAATCACATCTTCTTGGATCTCCATTATTAATTTATTTCATATTTTCTATTATTTTATCTCTTCTTAATTCCATAATCTTCTTTTTATTCTTCTCCTCTAGGTTCTCCATTCTGAATTTAGGTTCAAGCTCAACCTTGTCATCTATTTTCCATTCACATTTTAGTCAAACCCATCCAATAAAATCCAAGTGACTAATACTTAAAGTAATAGGAACCATTGCTTTCTATGCAAGTAACATCTTGATCAACAAAGGAAGTCACTACAAAAATTTACCTATGATCTCCTTTAAAAAGATATTTTTCCATTTCTAAAGCTATATACCCCTATATTACAAACTCTATGAGTATCCATATATGGTATAAGTTACCTAATGATTGATCTCATGTGTCCAACTAGTATCTATATTCTGTAACCAATATCTTTTCTCTTCAGTCCATATAATAACATCAATAGTTCTAAATGAAAAACAATGAAATTCTAATCTATCTAGACATGTGACTAATAACTTAGGCAATCAACACCAAATGATCTCATATATCTCACCATAGATATGTTATAGTATGATTTATTCCATATTAAACCCTATCTTTTGTGCTTATTCTTGTAAAAAATTATGAATCTTGTATTCCAACCAAAATTATAAATCATAACATCTCCTTAGCTAATGAGTTTCATGCTCATTGCACCATTGTTAACAATAGTTCTTGAATTTCAATGGTACATTCTAATTATAGGGATATACATATGATCTAAATAGGCATTTTCATGTCTATATTGAAATCATAGGTATCTAACTCCTAAGGATACACTTTCATAACTAATAGATCTAGTCTGATACTAAAAATGCTTCAAATGAATGAATTAAACCTAATATGCACTCTTATACTCAAAATTACATAATTAAAAAAAAAATACATAGAGAAAATATATTCACTATTCAATTTAAGTCTACATCATAATTCTTCATATTGATGAAAACCATCATCATCATTATATATATAGATAACTTGAGCATAAAGCTCTTTTACAATATTTCACAAAATGATGCAAGGAAAGCTATCATAGAATATGAATTATGTTAAATTCAAACCCATTATATTAAAAATTGAAAGGATATATATTCTACAAGATATTATCATGTATAGCCTCATAAATCCATATTTATCACACATGCGTGCCAACCCATATTTAGCTTTCATATAATGCTAGCAATACAAAGATAAATTAATCATGAAATAATATAGAATAATTATACAATAATAGGAAACCATAATGTTGTCTATGTGGCAACTATATTTGATGAAATGGTTAGGTTGTAGTATTCACCCATAACACATATGATGTTAATTGATCTAATAGCCATGAAAATATTATAATGACCTATCTTTTGAAATTATAAATTCTTGGGATACATTGATTATGTATGTTTAAACTATGAAAATTTTAAATAAACTGTATCTTGTTGTTTAGAGCATTTGGACCATTCTATGAGAGAGGATATGGTAAAACTTTGATACTAAGGTCATGACTTAATCTATGCATAAATATAATATTACCTTATACTAACCATTTGAGTGGTAATATTTCATCTTGTTAGTGTAATAAGATGAATATTTGTGGAACTAACTGGAGCAATTATGCCTCCACATAATTATTCATTCATTAAAATAGCATGTGATATCTTAATAGCTTTAGGTTGATATTTGCCTTATGGTACATATATGAATATAGCCTGACATATGATGTTATTTATGGGTGAATGTAAAATGGTTTGAGAGTATCCTTCTAGATATCAAGAATATGGAATATATTAAGTTAACCTTACACATTCTTGATATTATGATGAAAAATCAATCTATATATATATATATATATATATATATATATACACTTATAATAATACTAATTGGCTAAATAAAATCCTAGAAGAGTTAATAATCATGATTTACTATAAAGCTATGTGGTAGTAACCTTGAATGAATACACTTGGTATTTGTAAATTAGCTCATGATGAGAAATTATGAACTTTGATATCTTAAGATTTTAACTAGGGAAATTATATAACTCTGTGTGGTAGCAAAAATCATAAGGTGGAGACTATGGAAGTTCCCTTCTATTGAAATTATAGTTCTACAACTCTCTTACCATGAATATTATGTTTGCACATACAAGTGGGACCTAATTACATGTGGAATTATATCTAAATTAACATGTTAAATTAGATAAGGCCCGATTTCAATGCCAAATCACACCTTAGTAGGTGGTGAATACATACTAACTATAATTATGTCTTCTAAAGATGCATATTGTACCATCTACATGATTATATCATTTTTTGTAGTGGTAGTGGTATAACACCATCCTACATGTTATTCTTAAAATTCACAATATCATTTTTTGTAGTGGCTAATTTATTATTTTTTGGGAATAATGGAGTTTTATTCCTATTTAATAAGCAAGTCTAAGTAGGAGATATCAATAAATAATATTCCTAATTAAAGCTATTGATTTGTGAAATTGAATTGCAATTAGAGCTTTTTCTAAAAATAGCAGTGAGAGAGAGAAAATCAAGCTTAACTTGTTTTGGACTATTCTAACTTAGACAAGGTTTGGAAATTTGTGTGTAAGACTAGGATAGAATTATAAATAGGATTTTGGACTTCATTTTCTGAATGGATAGGAGTGCCAAAACTAGACACCGTAGGCTCTAGCACTATAGTCCCTCCCTAACACTATTGTCTTGAGAATTTAAGCTTTCTAGGTTTTGTTCACCTCCTTAGTGTGATATTGTGTAAATTTTTTTAGGTCCTCTCTATCAATATAACTCATTTTAGAGCTGATTATTTGTGCACTTCTATCTTATATTCAATTGAAAGAAACTTTAACAAATGGAGAAAAGGGGTTAGTGTGTGTAAGATGCACTAGATGTGCTTCACACCCCATGTGTACGCACACTACCTATATACCAATACTCTAAAGAAGGATCGAGCCATATGTAGTTCTCCCTTTAAGAGTGCTTGATGCAATAGTGAATGAAATGCAATAAATGCTAAAACTAGGTATGCTTCAGATAACTAGGGACTGGTGTAAGGACTTGAATTGGCTTGAAAGTGTATAGGTTGGTTGTATGTAAAGAATATGGAAGATTTCCTGAGTGTTCTTGCTTGTATTCTTAATTTTTTGAGTGATATTTCCTAACCCTTTCCAAATTATCTTTGAATGGGCTTATATATGGATCTATTGGTCATAGGTTAGATGAAAATAGACTAGGTTGACATAACGAACAAGAGGAATTAGAGAAAAATGATAATTTTGGCTTCAATTATGATTGGAGAGGAGCACTAAAAAGGGGGCACCCTAGGGTCCAATGCTATAGTCCAACATTGGCACTATTATTTTGAGTAAATGAGACCTAGGGAGATGGATTAGTCATGAAGAGAGGGTCCTCACCTAGCTGAGGTCAAGTTTAGAAGGCCATAAATGATTGAGAATTAGTGAAGGTAAGTCTAAGAGGGTCATGAGAGCATGTAAGAGGGATGTAAGTGTTGGGTATATTTAGCCATGCTCAAGTTATAAATTTTTGCATTTTATATGACTATATTTGCCCTCACTTTATTCTAGTGATACAACAAAGTGAAATACTATGATAAAGGAAAATAGAAAGTGTACATGAAATTACCTACAAAGGTGAAGCCCATGAAGCTTGTGATGATAGTGCATAGAGAACATGTTGTGTAAGTGTGAATTTGTGAAAGGAAAACAAAGAGTAGATCAATTCTTATTATATGCAATATAAAACAAGAACATATAAAACTAGGTAAGAGAGATGAAGAGAAAGGAATGAATACACCTCAATGGGTATGTGAACCAATACAAAACCTATTGTGATACTAAGTAAGGTTGAGTAATGCTAGGTATGTGTTGAATTATGTTGTACCAAATGTTATATCATGAATGGAGCTGAGTGTTTAATTCCTTGAAAAGTGATTTAAGAATGCAAAGGCTAGCCCTTTGGCTCCATCATCACCCACTAAGTGAAGATAGAAGATCATGTGTGTGTTGATTGATTTCTAGAGTGTGTGTCCAATACCTTTGAGTAGGTGGCTTAAGAATACAAAGGTTGGCCCTTTGGCTCCATCATTACCCCATGAACTAAAGCTAAGAATTGATATTGGTATGTATGAATGTGTATGTCATATGAGATGGATTTTAAAGCCCCTAAATGCTTTATAAATTTTACAATATGGCACGAATATTCTAATGTGTACTGGAAAATAGGTCAATGTTGGCCAACTCAGAAAAAATGGAGATTAGGCTTGTATGAAAGCCACTCCAAAATTGAAAATTTAGCTTATGTGGAAGCCACTCAAGAACTTAGGTACTCAGGAATATAGAGGTTAGGCTTGTATGAAATCCACTCAAAAATTATTCTAACCACATATAGATGTAATAAGCCATGTAACTACTGAGAATGCTTAGAAAATGCTAAAAACTAAAAGAAAAGAAGCAAAAGTGCTATGTAATCTACCCCTAATTACTAGTATCTGAAACATGGATTCTGATCTAGAAGTTATACCAACTGTTGTATCTAAAACTAGAAGTAAGAAATAATCATGCCATTCATGATTACCATTATGTATATATTCTCTAAGAAAACTATACTAAAAACTAATGATCTTAACTAGTTTGATTGTGCAAAACTATAGCTAAACCTACCTTTTTGCCTACTTTTGGAAAACTTAGTTTTTCTACTATTTGGATAAGATCATTGAAAATAGACACCCTAGTGTTTAGTGTTGTATTCCAACCTTGGTGATATTGTCCTATGTTAAAACTAATCATTTTTATAGAATTTGGACTATTTTCATAGTCTATCCTGAGTGGTTTGATGATTGGTTATTGTTTTAGTTATTCTAAAACTAGACTTTTTGATCGATTAAGAGCTCTAATCTAATAACAAAACCCCTATTTCTTTCCACATCTTTTAGGGGTAGGAATAGGTACCCTATAATGACTACCCTCAAAATAAAAATCCCTAAAAGTGTGTTAAGGTATAAATATACATGATATATCAATGATAATGAACAAGATATCTCAAGATATACCATGGATTGATTTGAGAGATTGTTAGATCAACACAGGTATGCCTAGATAGATGTAACAATGTAATAACATGTGTAATGTACTAAACTAGAACTAAAAGTGTTACTTATTATTTTTGTAGTTGTTAGTTGGAGGGATGGAGCATGGTGTCCATCATTGCATCCAAAAAATAAGAAAATGCATGATATGGATCATGGCATTACAATAATTGAAAAGCAATCAAGCAACAACCACACAAAGAAAGAAGTAAGAAGCATACAAGGGTGGCTAAGGGCCATGAAAACAAGGGACATGGGCACACTCAAATTGGAAAGCAAGCATACAAGGCGTATTCAAATTCCATGTACACATATAAGTGAAATAAGCAATGTTAGCACAAGGGCTACATGATTATAGAAGAGTACAAGAAAAGTACATTGGCAAATGGCCTAAGGCACACACATGAATAAAAGCAAAGGAAATTGGAAAATATCCTAAGGTACTTACTAGAGACAAGTAGGAAATAGAAATAAAATCCAACAAGCTATGCTAAACAAGAAGAGAAATCATATAATAACTGGAAAGATAGAATCACATCTAACTAATCAAGGCAATAATGAATGTATGCAAGACATGTTTAGTACAAGACTAGGTATATGATAAGAGATATACGAGTGCTAGACACTAGTGAAATGTCAATATAGTAATCTTTGTAATCTAGTAATTAATGTACATTAACATGATAAATTGAAGTGTGGATTGTAAGAATGACATAACTTGGATGGTGTAGTCATGTAGAAGATGCCCCTAGTGGGTATGTATATCAATGTGTGTCTCGAATGTAGAAGTAAGATTCCCCCTTAATAGGTAGAGTGAAGTAATCAAGTAGATAGATGTCACTAAACACACTTGAAAAATATCAAGTGAAGCAGGTAATGTAGAGAAATAAACATATAATAACATGAAATAGCAAATGTAAGTCCTAGCATGATATTAATAATGTAAAACATGGATGATGCATATAATCAAAATGTTTTTGGTGTTTTGACATTTTTGAATGTTTTTGGATTTTGAAATGTTATATTGTTTTTGTATTTTTAGAATATTTGAACTATATACAATCAAGAAGAAGAGATTATGTATAAGAATTTGAAAAAAAGCTATGTACAAGTAAGCTGGGAAAGGAATGATATTAATCGATGAGTCTCATGGGAGAATCCCTACCATGGTGTCCTATATTGAACAAAGGAATCATGTATGATTATGAAGCATGAGGGAATGGTTGTGAATATGATTATGAATATTTAGATTCATTGTTGGTATCTTGGAAGTCATAATAACCTATATTATTCCACTCATTATTATCATCTTGATCTTGAACCAATGGAATGTTAGTGCTGAGTTTTATTGTATCTAGATCTTTTCCTTTGATAAACTATGTTTATGAATGATTTGCCTTAGGATGTTCAATAAATACCAAACCTTAGTGACAAACATTATAACATTCTAGAATAGGAGTAGTGATGCCTTGAGCATGCTTGCCCAACCCTTGACCTTGAAAATCAAACTATTGTAGATATTTTTTTTACCAAACCCATACTACTTTGAAAGTTGAGCCTCATTTTAGAGAGTTATATTTGAATATTTTTGTGATTTGCTTGTGTTTGTGGTACTATTTTTTGCTCTGATTTTGCTTTTAGATCATTTTATTATTCTAATTTATGTTTTGGTAATCACTTTTGTACTGTTTTGGATTTGACCCTTTGTGAATGTGTTCCTATGTCACCATGGATTTCTTGACTAATTTTCCTTTTATAAGGTCTTAATTAGAAATTATCTATTTTATATGATGTTTTAATGTGAAACATGAATCTATGTGATGCCCATGCATTATATGATATGCACAATAATATCTAGATCTTTGCACTGGATGTAGAGGAGGTAGTTTGATCAACTTAGATTTAACAATTTAAATTAGCACCTCACTTGAACTCTTATTTTACCTTTTAATTCTTTTTGAATAACTATTTGTAGAGTTACACTATTTTTATTTCTTGTTTTGATATGTAACATTGTTAACAACCAATTGACTAGGTGAAGGTGCATATACATGATTGATATTAGGGTACCTTTGAAGCTTTTGTATTATAATAAAAATTTCTAATGTTATTATATTTTAATGTAATAGATGATTCTAAATTTTTAAATCTTAAAATAACTTGCTCATACTAGTAAATTGATTTCTTAGAATCTCACAAGTGTAAACCCTAGTTTCTTTCTATTAAACATGTAAACACATATGTTGAAGATGGTTTCAATAATATATAGGATGAATTCATGAATTATTAATAATAGTATAGGATTCCTCACATTTTATAGGGGTAATATCATGGACTTGGTTAGAGGGAAAGTAGTTATCACCCTCTTGGGAGAGAGGAGGGGAAGGAAAATGTTTCATGTGCATAAGATATGACATTGAAACTTGATAGTTGTCTGTTATCTTATGCAATGGATATACAAGGTAAAAACCATGTATGTCATATAAAATGGATGAAAGTGGAGTTATAAGTTGTATAATGGTATGTTTATAAAGATCATTCCTCATGAGAGATAGTAAGGGATAGAAAGCCTGAATTTGTGCATGAATGCATAAGAAACTTTGACATGTGCTATGAGATTTATAATGTATTTAGTATGATAAACTTGAAATTTTTTATGTATGATTGGTATAAAGTAAAGGGTATATATCATGAATTTTTTCATAATGGTATATGAATTTTTGACATGCAACATAACATTTCGAATGCATTTAGCAAAATGATGTTGGTAATTATTCTGTATGAGCAAAAGAGAATATGCAAAAATAACTTTGAAGTCTTGTGAATTTTTTTCAATGAATTTTGTAATATCATCCCATATAATGAAACATAAACATTAAATACAAATTATTAATCTTTGTACTAACATATGATATACTTCATCATTCATATACATGATAGGGCCCAATATGGTTTCCTTATTATTGAAAGAAATGTAAGAAAAATGTGTACATAAGTGAGAATCATTTTTTTAAATTTTATTATGGATGTAAGGTGATACCTCAATAATCAAAATAGGATTTATTATGTGCAACTAGGGATTTTTTAAAAATAGTTTTGCAAAATACTATGAATTTTTGAAATTGAAGTTGAATTTTTGTGTTAAGTATTCAAGAAAAAATTCAGAAATTTATGGAAAAGTGCTTGATTTAATGGGACATAGTATTAGATCAAAACAGGGTTTTGATAAAAATAAATTTGTGAAAATTACTATGAATTTTTGAGATTTTAAGTGTTTTTTATTTTAATATGCAACTAAAAATTTAGAAAATGATTGGAAATTACTAAGAATTTATCAGGAGCTAGTTGATGCAACTAGTGTTTGAAATAAATTTATTTTAAAATTTACAAAAAAAATTTAAAATTTGAGAGGAATTTTTTATTTTAATATTCAAGTAAAAATTCAAAAATTAATGGGAAAATTAGCTAGGAATTTACCCTAGGGTTTCTAGGGTTTTTATGCAAAATTCAAAGTCAGGATCACCAAATAATTTATTATTTTTGGGAATAATGGAGTTTTATTCCTATTTAATAACAAGTATGAGTAGTAGAAATAAATAAATAATATTCCTAAATAAATATAATTATTTGTGAAATTTAATTTTAATTAGACATTTTTAAAAAATATCAGTGAGAGAGAGAAAATCAAACTTAGCTTATTTTAGACTATTCTAACTGAGACAGGGTCTAGAAATTTATGTGTAGGACTAGGTCACTATAAAAAATAGGGCCTTAGACTTCATTTTTTGATTATATAAGAGTACCAAAACTGGACACCCTAGGATCTAATGATATATTCCCTCCCCACCACTATTGTCCTAAGGATTTAATCTTTTTGGGTTTTGCTCGTCTCCTTAGTATGAGCTTGTGTACCAATTTTTAGGTCCTCAATATCAATATATCTCCATATAGATCTTATTATTCATGTAATTATATCTTCTTTACAATTGAAATAAACTTTGGAAAATAGAGAAGAGGGGTTAGTGTGTGTAAGATGCACTGGACATGCTTCACATCCCATGTGTGGGCATTCTACCTACATACCAATACTCTAATGAGGGATCAAGCCATATGTAGTTATCCCTTTAAGAGTGATTGGTGAAATAGTGAATGAAATGCAATAAATAATAAAACTAGGTATGCTTGAGATGACTAGGGACTAGAGTAAGGACTTTAATTGGATTGAAAGTATAAAGGTTGGTTGTATGCAGAGAATAGGGAATATTACTTGAGTGGTCTTGTTTGTATTCTTGCTTGCTTAAGTGATATTTTCCAACCCTTTCCAAATTATATTGGAATGGGATTATATATGGATCTATTAGTCATGGGTTAGATGAAACTAGACTAAGCCAACATAATGAACAAGAGGAATCAAGGAAAAATGGTAATTTAGGCTTAAATTATGATTGGGTAGGAGTGTTAAAAAGGGGACACCCTATATTCCAGTGCTATAGTCAAAATTTAATGCTATTGTCTTGAGAAAATGAGACTTGAAGGGATGGATTAGTCATGAATAAAGGATCCTGGCTTAGCTAGGGTCAGTTTTTGAAGGCCATGGATGACTAGGAATTAGTGAAAGTAAACCTAAGAGGGTGATGAGAGCAAACAAGAGGGACCTAAGGGCTGGGTGTCTTTAGCCATGCTCAAGTTACCAATTTTTTCATTTTATATGACTATATTGGTAATGGTACAACACCCTCCTACATGTTATTACTCATAATTGAACAAAAATGAATTCAACATGTTAAAGTGGTAATTGGTTTCATGTGAAATTTTATTAGTAATGGCCAGTATAACACATCCCTTATGATATGATGTAGTTTGATTCTTTAGATGGATAGTGGATCACCAACACCCTATGACCTTATTATTTCACCCCTTGAGTGGTTTTTAGAGCCACATAATGATTTTATTATGATCTATTTTTTGTTAAATGTCCTTGCCAAACTTATTTTAATTTGTTTGAGCTCTTATTTGAGTTGTTTGGAAACTAGCATTGTTTTATTATTGGCTTCAAATTTTTTGAGATAAAGCTTGATCTTGGAATTATTTTATGAATTTTAATTTTAATTTATTATTGAGACTACTTAGTCTCATTTTATTGATTTTTCACTTACATGATTATCTGATGTTTCTTTAAGTGACTATGATGCTTATTTCTGCTAGTTTCATGTGTTAGTATGTGCATAATTATCATTTCAATTGAGTTTAGGGGAGAACAAGTATCTTGAAAATGATATCTAGGTGGGTCATGGTGGGTACCTATCCACAAGTCTAATATCCCATCCTTCCTCACCCACCAGACATGGTGGTCTTAAACACTGAGGTGTCTCAAGAGCACTAAGGTGTCTCTTCACTCTATGCATTAGAATGGATGGTAGACTGATGTTCTAAGGGCCCCTAACATATCAAATATTGTTGTCTCTTCAATTTATTCTAGGGTATTGGTTGGTGGACCAATGTCTTGAGTGATAAATACTAATTAATTAGCACATTAATTCTTTGCTAGTGGGTTGATGTCATAAGGGCCACATACATATTTATTAGAACATTGATTCTTGGTTGATATATTGATGTCTTGAGGGCCACATACATATTTGAATGTAAAATCAATTATTTTTTGGTGGACTAATGTCTTGAGGGATACATACATATTTGTTCACACATTGATTATTAATTTGTGGACTAATGTCCTAATGTTTAGATACTTATTAATTGCATCATTGATTCTTGGCTAGTGGATTAGTGTCCTAAGGACCATATACATACTGATTTTCACATTTTTTATTGGATAACAAATTGATGTCCTAAGGGTCACATATATATTGATCTGCACATAATTATTTTGGCTCGTTGGTTGATGTCCTAAGAGCTTCCTACATATTGAGTTTCGCACAATATATTGGCTGGTAGGTTGAGATGCCAAGAAACTCATACATATGGATTGTCATATTATTCTCTCAAATAATGAATTGATGTTCTAGGAGCTTATATAATGAAATAACATGGCAACAAGTTTCTTAATAACTTCCATGAATGGCATAATATAGAAAAGGGAGATAGTCCCATGCTTGTATTCTTCTATAGTAGAATTGATGTAATGTGAGACATTTATCCATGAGCTACTTATTCATAATAACCTTTATGTTTAAGATGGAACTAACTATGTTAACACATTAGTTCATTGTATGTTTATAATAATTGTATATGAGATCATAAAAATATGGCCAAGGATTGATGCATATTTTATAAGTATGGTTTTATTGTGATTGATAACCATAATTCCTCTCTAAGAGTAAATTACATATTCAAGGAGTGCTTGAACTCTCATGCATATAGTAAAAAAATTATGGGTCTCAATGGATTGAGACAGACTATTCTATAAAATGATTTACGTCAAAATAAATTGACTCTTTCATAAAATAATTGTAATTTATCTAGGATTAAAGGAAATTATTAAACTATAGTGTGGTAATATAACCTTGAATAAAAAAAGTCTTGGGTCTAAAATTGGATAACTTTAATCTCTAAATTAGAGAGATTTTGTTGAATGAAAGTTTAAATTTTTATGATCCAAAATTGAAGCATCCTTATGAGTTAGTCATAGTAAATTATAATTATGATGAAATTTGAATAACAACCTTGTAATAAAATTTTAGGAAATGGATAAGTTGTTCCTCCTCATTCACATGAAGTGCTTATGATCTTGTGTGAATATTTTTATATGTTGTTATGACATTGAGTGTTAGTAGTCTATGAGTAACATCTTCATGTTGGTAGTGTATCAAGGTCCTCCTATGTTGGACATGGTATAAGGTTGTTTGATCCTCCCATAAATGTCTTAATGGTATAATATCAAAGTCTCATGTGTTAGACATGGTGGAAGGTTGTTTTATCCTCCCATGATTGTCATGATAGTAACATGGAAAAGTCCTAATATGCTAGGCATAGTGAAAGGTTATTTGACCTTTACTTGGATGTCATGATTGAAGTCATCATATGTTGGGAAACATGGTAGGTTGTTCAATTATCCCATTAACACTTTTAGGAAAATGATGTGAAGAAGCTTTGAATAAATGGAACAAACAACTTATGGTACAGTGACTAAAGTGATTATGTCACACCATCCTAAATCTAATAAGAAAATTGGTATCAAAATATTTATAATCCAAGGTTGTATAAAACTTGAAAAGAAAAATATGACTCATAAGATTATATTTGTGTGGTTCAGAGCTTCATATGTGCTTAAATAGACTTACAAATGATAAACGAGTAAACTTAAGGGCTATAAGAAATACAAAGGAATAGTTTGATTAGTTTCAAGTAGTAGTTGGCCTCTACATTTGAGAATTTCCTTTAGTGATGCAATGAAATGGTCACCTTGGGTGGCTACCTAGGGTGGAACATAAGTAATTCAAGATGATGTTGTATTAGTCTAATAGATTTAGGAACATTAGTGAAGGAATAAAGTAGTCTTGCATTAAGGACAATGTCTTTTTAAGAGAGGGGTGAATGTAAGCACCCTCATGATAAACATTGTGACTATGTTAAACCAATGGTTATACTCATTTGGTGGTAATAAATATGAAGGTAAGAGGACTATGCACATGGTAAATATCGGTTTAGCAATGATTAAATTATTTCCTTGGGCTAAAAATGAAAATACATATGCATTAAGGTGAAATAAGAATAACAATTCATGACCTTATGAATTAATTAGTAAAATAGTAAATCTAGTTTAAGTAAATGATCTATAATTATATAATTACAATCTTTAGCTATGAAGATTTCAAATTTTATGGGTGTAATAAGTGTGTAGGAACATGTCATTACCACCAAAGGAAGAAGGACTATGTCAAACATTATTAAATCATGTGTGGTCCCACCCTTAACCAAAATATAATTTAGAACCCTTCCAAATCCTTATTGAATGCCTTATATGTCATTCAAACTTTTATTTGGTCTTAGCATTTATTAATCAATTTTAATCACTACTGAGTTGGTTAAACACCTATGGCTGGACATCTTCAATGTATGAAGACAAAAAAAAACCAACATATATAATGCCTTACAATAATATTAAAAACTTATCCTTTAATTACCTTTAACTTAAACCCTGCATGGGGAGGTGGATTATCTTATAAGAAACCATAAGACTCTACTAGAGCTTCCAGTTCCATTATGGACTAACAAAGAGAATTTCCATTTATGAAGGCATGGGTTGGCAAGTAGAATGGATGGTTAATCTAAGGAAATAATAGACACATGTCATGTTAAAATTGGGTTGTAAGGAGGAGAGAATGATTATTTAAGGAGTGTGGATCTCTTAGAAAGGGGTTCATGATTTTTTGTATTTTTGGCCATGTTGGGAATAAAATAAAAAGAGAAGGGAAATAAAAGGAGAGCCTAGAGAGGGAGAAACTCAGCGAGAAGAAACCTTAAAAAAATCCATGGAAGGACCTAGACCATTTTGTAGGTATCTTATTAGCTTGAATATACTATTCTTTGATTAAATTAATTTAGTGTGATTCTTGATTGAGTTATTGTGTTTGAGAGGATTAAGGTAGTTGGCTTAATTGTTCTCTTTGTTATTTTCATATGGTTGTGTTTGGGTCACCCATAGTGTTATTAACCCTTGTATGGGAGTTCAGAGATGAGATATTCCTCGATGATAGTTCTAACTATTGTATTTATGCTTACTTGGATATTATGATTTCAACATGTAAGACTTTTACTTCCTTGAAAGGTCCCATTCTTCATGATGGAGGAAGGGCTAGGTCTCTCATGTTGGACATGATGGTAGGTTGCCTAAGTCCCTTCATGATAGATTATAAGACATATCTTAGTGTCTATATGCCTAAAGGGTCCTATCCTTGTGATCCTTATTTTATATTTTATGTATTTTACTTGATGAAACTATATTTGAGGTTGGTAATCTCTTAACTTAGAGATAATTGGATTGTCATATTGTGAGTAGATATATCATTTAGCGGAAGACATATTAAGTTATTTTCACCTTTTCTTAACTTTCACCATCATATGAACATTACTAGAGCTAGGAGTCATGTTCAAGGGTGGCTAGAGTAGTCACTTTGTGATGATAAAATTTTGGGAGGTGAGCTCACCTTTTGTTGGCCAAAGTTCCACTTGGAGTGAAGAGGATTTTGTCTCTAGCTATTGACTACTCATTCTTTTTTGCTTTTTAGAACTAGTTAGGAGACAAGGATTAGTTGTTATCATCTAAAACTATTGTATTTATGTATTGATGTTTGATTTTGGGCTAATCATGAGCCACTATTATTATGAATTTTATCAATAAAATGTTTTGGTTATTACTACAAAAAATGATTGTATAGTCTACTTGGTATGTAGGATTAAGAGACCTCCTTGTAATGAATCCTTGTTGAAAATGGAATCCTTGTGGATGGTTGTATTATTAATTACTAAGATTATCCAAGTAAATGGCCTTAATATATAAATATATTTAAGTTATTCATCTAAAATGCTTGTGTTTGCTTAATTCTTGCACCTTGAGTTGCTTGTTTGGAGTTGTTTATAAAGGAGTTATATTTATAGAATCCATATTATATGAAGACATGTGATTCAAGATTCTTATGATTTGGAATATTAAGATAGAAGGTGTGTTACTTTTATGAATCTAGTTAAGTCTACCCATTCATAATATGGATTATGTTCAACTAGTATAGACCTAGTTGGCTAACCTTTGATAAGAAATAATCTAAGTATGATAGAATATTAAATAAGTCTTAAAGAGATAATTATTTATAAACTCATTAGGCCTTGAAAATAGCTCTCTCTAGAAGGAATCTATTAATAAATGAGAAAATTTTAAGCTTACATGGTTCTTTTAATAAAATGGTGAATATGCTTTCTTCGTCAAAACTTATTGACGTTCAACCTAAGAAATAAGCTTTGTGTTAGGAATAAATTAGAAATTAATGCCTAAATATTCCATATAATTTCAATAACAATATTTTTAAATAGAGTGCACAAAGAATAGAAAACAAAAATGCAAAACAAGAAGACCAAATTTAACATGGTTCACCCAATGTGGGCTACATTCACAAAGAAATAATTGATCTAATTTTATTATAAGATATAAGAGTATAATCCAATCTCAAATTAGTCTTCTCATAATTAAAATGAACAATTTTTTTTTGGAGTTGTGCTCTATAAACCCTTTTGAATTTGCACCTGAATGCACATGCTTTGTTCTTTCTTTTCACAACTTAGATCTCAAAAATTCTTATTATTATTGTATTCTAATGTATATCAATCTATAGATAGATCAATAAATATTACATCATGGTAATAAATCATGGTTCTAATGCTTACCCATATAATAAAAACATACACCCACAACACATTGATGCTTGTATAAAACATGTTGATCCATGCATCAAACCAATGTTGAACCATAACATGATAGAATTTGCCCCTAACTCCATGTTAGCATTCAACCAAAAATCCATGTTGGTGTTCACCCATAACTCCATGCCAATGTTTATTTGCATTATCAAAGCTTGTTCACATTGCACCCATGCCATAGTTCATCTAGAAAAACCCAGATGTTCATCTATAATACACTATAATTTGGAAATAGGATCCACAACATAATAATATCCCAATTGGATACTTATTTCCTCTGAGAAAGTTTATCATCCTTTTAATATCATCTATGAAGGCTAATAAAAAATTAACATAACTTCAATTTCTCCCTTGTGACCACCTTGGTCTTCATGTTTATAGGATTATGAATGGTATGAATATTTTCCAACTTTAACTTATCTTCCTCCAAAGCCATCTTGATGAAATGGTACCTCAATTGTATATTATTCATCCTATAGTGAAAAGTGGATTTATTTAATAGATTTATAACACTCTAACTATCACTATATATCTTCCCTTCCTCCTTATGCCTGGACTCTTCAATCAACTACTATAACCAAATCATTTCTTTGCTTGACTCTATGATAGCAACATACTCAACCTTTATGGTTGACAAAGCCATAAGTTTTTTTAGTCATGATATCTAGGTCACCATTATGTCACCTATAGTAAATACATATCCTGGTGTACTCTTGTCGTATAGATTTCTAGCCATGTCTAATTCTATGTAACCACACAAAGTGGTGTCCAATCCACCATAGCTTAAAACTACAATTGTGGTCCCTCTTAAATACTAAAGGATCCATTTCACTACCTTATAGTGTTATTTAAATAAATCACTTGTGTACCTACTTAATGCTCTCATTGCATGGGAAATATCTGGCCCAGTGAACACCATGGCATACATCAAGCTACCAACTATTATTGAGTAAGGTATATGTGACATCTATATTCTCTCCTCCTCTCTCTTGGGACACTACTCCTTTGCTAACTTGAAATGGTCTATAAAATGAGTCCCAATCAATTTATCATCCTACATATTAATCCTCTCCAAGACCTTTTTAATGTACTCTTCCTAGGACGAATTTAGTTTTTGTTCCTTCCTATCCTAAGTTATTCTCATACCAAGGATTTATTTCATTGCTCCCAAATCCTTAATATTAAAGGAATTACTAAGTTGTTCCTTGAGTACATTTATTTATTGCATGTTATTAATTGAAACCAACATGTCATCCACATATAGACATTGGATAATGTAATTACCATCATCAAACTTCTTAATATATACATAATGGTCTGAATGACACCTAGAGTATCCCTACTCTATCATAAAACTATCAAATTTATTATACCAATACTGTGGAGCTTGTTTCAAGACATACAAGCTCTTCTTCAATTTTCACACCATGTTCTTCTTCCCCATGATCTCATATCCCTATGGCTGCTCCATATATAAGTCCTCCAAATCACCATGATGGAACATAGTCTTCGCATCCAGCTACTCTAAGTGCAAGTCTTCCACTGCCACTATCCCAAGAATAATACTAATAAAATTCATCTTTACCACTAGCAAAAAATCTCATTAAAATCAATTCCCTTCTTTTATGCAAACCCCTTTACCACCAACTGGGCCTTGTACCTTGTTGATGCTTCCAAGTGAATCATAGGTGATCTCTAGTGTTTAAAGAATACTTCTCATTTTAGAATATAAAGATTCAAGGCATGAGTTTTAGGTGTTTAGTAATTAATATGCCTATGGTGAAAATAGTAGTAGAGAAACATGGACTGTTCCAAAATCTTTATAAAATTTTATGGTAAGGAGCCATCTTGGTACCTTTCTTAAAAATATTGATGTTAATATTGGATAAAATGACCCATATCTAAACCACTGACTAAACTAAATAGGTATGAACAATGTATTTAATCTAATGTGAATTTTTTAAAGAAATAACAAAAGGAAAGGGTAGAGTGAGAAATAAATAGTGATTGTTGATCTATTATTATGAACACATTGAAAAGATTTCAATATTTCCTGAGCATGATCTCAACCAACATATAGTTTAATATAGCCTAAGCTCATGTTTCACTACAAACCAGGCTTATTTTTAAGGTAGGATGACAATACAAGTAAAAATAATATTTATTTTAAAGTTTTACACTAAATTTAGATAGCTAAATCACATCTTTGTTATATAGAAAATAAAACAAAGTAAATTCAGTTCTTTCAACTAACCTTGCATATACAAGTTAGCAACCCTATAATTAATGATTTGACTCAGTATTTATTGAAACCATTCATATTTAAATTTAGATAAACAATTGAGAAATTTATAAATTCAAACACATTTGACCAAATAATTCCTATAGAATTATTTGATCTCTTGTATTAATTGCTTAAAATGATTCAAAAATATCTTGAAGTCTCTCCCCTTTAAAAATGGTAAGACATGCCTTTATACAAATATAGGTAGTATACCAATTAATTTTATAAATATAGGTGTATAAAATACAAGTGTCTTTGTAACAACTATAATACATGTGTCTTATACAATCCTACTGACCTAGAGGTAATCACACTAACAAACTAGCATATGCCCTTACAAAAGAATATGACATCTCTCAGGTAAATCATAATTAGGATGTTGGAAGTGGGGCCCTTTGATATTAAAATATGATTATATCTCATACATGTATTTCATACACTAATCCTAAGTCTATGATAGGCCTTGTGATATGCTCCTCCTCTTGATTATCCAGCTCATCAACATCCTTGTCATTCCTAGTTAACGCTTCCTTAATACTTTTGGCTTCATTGATACTTTCCCTTGAATTTAATATCATGTCTAATATTCTGCTATTATCTTGCCTTGATTGTCCATGAATTTTACCATTGATTTCTTGAGTCACCAAAGTGGCTCTGTGCTAGAATTCTTCATCACTAATAATCCCCAGGGCAATGTGTTGTACAAGATCCTCAAGCATAGTTCTTAAGAGATTTTCAATTCTACTCATGAGCTCCTTATCCTCCTCAATAATTTATTCCATTTTATTATGAAAAACACTCAAGGCTTGGACCTTGTTTACAATAAATCCTAAATTGGCACTTAGGTGCCCCATGCTGATGGCTTAAAAATTTGGGATTTACATCCTAACTTGGATGTTAAGAAGCTAGGCAATCTTATCTTCAAAAGTATACCATTGAGTAAATAGATCCTTAGTTAAGGTGGCATAGTTTTCTAGTGCCTCCTACCTTAATTACATAGACTTTAATTCTTTGAACATGCCATGGAATGACTCCTCTAGAATTTTAATCATGGAATCTAACACTAAGATAATTGATTGAATCTATAAAATCTCTTTTTCCCTCTTTAGTTTCTTAATTATTTGTATTAATCCCTATACATTGACCCTAACTTATTTATATTGATCTTAAATTAAAATTTTCACATCCTCTTCATGGATGAGAACCTCTCCAAGTTGTTGTCCTCCAACAGGGGTTAACCCTGTGAATGGTTCCACCTTTTGAAAGGTGATTTCTTCCTAACCCACCATAGCCACCCTTATTGTGGTTCTTTCCAAGGATGTTGTATTTGGGTTAAATTTCACCTTAACCTCTCATTCCTTGAATTTTGGAGGCTTAGGAACCTCCACACCTATACTACCAAAAGTTTTTTGGGTGTCAAGTCTTTATCCCCCTTGGCCTTGATGGACTTGTATCCTCCTTTCTTCTTGTCTTTTAGCTTATCCCTGATCCATGGATTGATGTTGTCATATTTAGTCAAGATAATATATGTCAAGGCCCAAGAAGGAGAGAGGGATGGGATATTTTGTAGCTTTCCATACAAAAACCATTCACGGATGACTAGTCCATGAATTTGATTTTCATCACTAAAAAGGTTAACTTCACTAGGAATGTAAGTGAAGGTCAACGTCAGCCTTTTCTTTGTTGTTATAGGCACCAAGGCCAATTATGCCTTCATTTTCTCCCCATATAGTTGGATCATATCCTTACTTACTTCACCAAAGGGATCCTCATCCCTATCAGAATTGTATGTAGCTACTAGTCAACAAGGGCACCTTCCAATGTTCATCCTAGTTTAAGGGCTACCATATCAATGAATTTGACTAGAAAAGAAGGTCTATGTGGGAGCTCTATAGGTAAGAAACACTTCCCAAGTCTATGTTCTATTCTTGGTTCCTCAACTTTTGCCTTGCCTTTATCCTTTCCATCTTGAGGATGTTCAACCTGTGCTTGTTTTACTTATTCTACTTATTGGGGAGGTTGAGGTTCAGATGATTGTCCTTTAATAGGCGGCTCTTTATGAGTGCTCCCATATGGACATAGAAATAAGTGGTACTATAAAGGGTGAATTTTCCATATTTCCCCTAAGGTATTTTTATCCTTGACCAACCTATACTCTATCATAATGTTGTAATTCTTGATTGTGGAGAGAACCTCTTCAAAATTCTTTACTCTGATGTAGATGTCATCACCAACACCTAGCTAATATCCATATTCAATTTTTGGTACCTTTCTATCCTTGATGTTATTGAATTCTCTACTCTTAAGGTCCCACATTTTGAGTTCATCTAAATAAAAATATAAAGAATTTCTATGCATGACCATGACCTCTACTTGCTTCCAATCTTTTATCATGATTTTACCAATGTCTAATAAGAGGGGGTGGACTTGGGATTTCCTCTTTTCTTTGCACATTATATCTACACCTTGAATGATTTGAGAAGCAATTTCTTACTCTAAAAACTTATTTAGGACATAGATTAGTATCCTATAGGGTTGGGTTAGGATCCCCTCTATCTTTATAATAGTGTAATCTAGGTATTACCACACATATCCCATGGTCTCCACTTGTTTTTAAATGAGAGGATGTAGCCTTCACATAGGAGTGTTCGTGATAGCCTCATATATGGCTGGGAAGACACCATCATAGATAAATTGCATGTGGTTCCTATATTTGAGTATATAAAATTTAGAGTAATGGTGAGAAATTTTGGTTCTACTATTAGGGGACTAGTTTTTGATGCCAAGGAAGGTCACAGAGGCTAGGAGGGAATATAGGATATAGGACATCATAAATAATTATTTGTAGGTCCTTATTTTTTAGTATATTAATTGCTTATCCAAGAAGAAGCTAATGAAGTCTGCCACTGGAGGGGTCAATTTCTCTTTTATCATGAAGTGGACATAAGATACCTAGGCTTTGTTTACATATGTGGTGGAAGGGGTACTAAAGGATCTACTCAATGGGGTCATGAATACTCTAATGCCTTCCTTAAATTGGATAATGGGGATCATGCCATCAAGGGTTCTAAAGATAAGGGGTCCTTATATTAGCCAAGTTATAAGGAATGAATCAAGGTCCTATGTGTTAGCCTAGTTCCTTATGTTAAGGAGGCTGAGATGGGGTAAGGTAAGCTTATAATAGGTCTTAAAGGCCATGGGGGAAATATATGATACTTTATTGGTGCTACCCTTTTGAATAATCTAGTCTCCATCTATCCTACAATCCATGAAGATAAGATCAAACACATTAATATAATGTATTACCTTTGGTTTTGTTATGGCATGGTGAAGGCTAACCATTTGAATTGCAACTAGGTCATTATGCCTTTGATGTGTTGTGGAATTTATCTTCTCCTAATAAATGGGCTAAAATTTTTCCACCAAGAAGAATAATTAGGACCAATTCCTTACTCCATGAACATTTAGGGATACCAAGTCTAGCTTTATATCCTTAAAAACCCTCCCTTCACTATCAGAGGTTATATCCATCTTCAATTATTGTCTGCTAGCCACCATTGATGATACCAAATTATTATCACATGATTGTTGAGGGTTTTAATAAGGCACTTGCTCTTAGAGGTATAATTACTCTATCTTGATGGAACTATAACTGATTGAGTTAATTTAGGTCCTCTTTATAGAGGGTTTAGGGTTTTGAGCTTTAATGGAAAGAGATATTTAGACTTTAAATTCATACATGTTTTGGATTTGATGAAAACTCTTTTGATTTATACCCTTGCATTTTTTAGTTCAAAATATCTTTGATTTTGACCTTTTATTCCTATGTGGAGTCTATGTGGCATCATTTTAGGCTTTTTTTTGCAATTTTCATAATTGCCATTTGGATACTATCCATTGGATTTTAAAAGCCTCCTTTAGTTTGATCCATTAGATCAAGATCCTAGGATTAGTGTGATCCTTTGATCCAAATTTGAGTCCTCACATTTTTATTGGTCCATTTATCTCCAAGATCATGGTCATGACACTTGGCATTCTTGTAGATCTTTCCTGTACTATGTATCTCTTGTCAGTTTTTGCCTTGTTTGAGCATTGGATACATGTTGAGCTTGTAGAGCCTTGAAAAGTCATTGGATTCTTCATGATATTGGATCAAATATAGTGAGATATCAAGTTCCATTGATATTTATGGGGCCATTTTATTGATTTTATGCCCTCTCACACCATTGGATCAAGATCCTATGAGAGAGCAATAACCATTGACATTCTCAAGAGACTTGGTCATTAATTAAATGCCTTTATTAAGTGGGTATTTTTCATTTCTTTATTTTTATTACCAAGCTACCATGCATCTAACTCTTAGGGCCTTGTATCCCTTTTAACTTTTCCTCCTTTACCTCATGACATTGGATTAAATATAATGAGTAGGTAATTGCCATTATTCTAAATCTAATTCACATCACTTAAGTGAGGGCTTCTTGATTAATATACTTTGTCTGATCAAATATGTTGAGAAGGCATCAATCGTAGGATCCTAAAAAGGATGAGGGAGATAACTATTAGACCCAAGGACATAATTACATAACATAAATTATCAAGACTAAGCCCAAGATAAATATTGGGGCCTTAATATTAAAAACCTAGGCTAAGTTTGGAAATGTAAAAGGGACCTCATGAAAACATCAAATTAGACCCAAATAAAAAAAAGGAAAGGGGAAAGGAGTAAATAAAATATTGAGTCATGTTTAAAAACATGACTTAAACCCTTTGTTCACAAATTTCTTTCATTAGTTCTTGTTAATTTGGCTCCCACCAATATTTGAATTTAAATCTAGGGCCACCCATTGTTTTTGAACACAAAACCATAAAACTTCCATGAAACCTATAAAATGACTCACATAACTCATCAAAAAGGTTAGTCTAGAATAAGAGGCTTTAAATTATACAAATATGATCCATCTTTAGTGGATGACGTTCAAATTCTGTCACAATATCTCAATGTTTAGATGATTTAAACTTGGATACACAGATCTCTCAAGGGTCCCTAATTTTAAATTAATGGGGTATGTTGGTCCCAACTTAAATTTTATTTCCTCCATCATCATTTTTAATTATATACACCCACTTCTTATACAATGTTCTCATACCTTCAGGTGGGTTTATAAAATCCTAAGTCTAATTTTCCATGAGAGACTGATGTTCCACATCTATTACTTACTCCCCCTTCTTTCTAATATCTACATGCATTAATTCTTCAAAGCATTCTATCTCTCCATTGTTAGTGAGTAAAAAATAATTAAGAGATGGAGAAAAAAATTTAGGTTCCCTTCTTACCATAGAATACCTTCTCACCATAGGAGTTTGGGGTTCTTATGGAGTAGGTGCTTAAACTAATTACTTGGACACTTTATCATTTGTAATGTCCTATAATACTATGTAATCTTTTCTTGAATATTCTTTCTAATCCTATAAATATTGTTTATACATGAATTTTTCATTAAAGATAACATCCCTTGATCAAAATATTTTCTTGTCTTTAAGATTCCAAAGTCATCCTCACCATAACCAATAAAGGTGTAATTTTTTAGACTTAGACTCTAACTTGGTCCTATCATTTTTATCAATATGAACAAAATATTCATAGCCAAATACTCTAAAAAAGGAATAATTAACCTTCTTACTAGACTAAGCTTCCTCAAATATGCCTCTATCCAAACAAGATGAAGGTCCTCTATTGGTCAGATATACTACTGTGTTTAATTCTTCTACCCAAAACTGAAGGGGTAGTCCTACATGCAACCTCATGCTCCTAACACACTCCATGATATTATTGTTCATTCTTTTTGACACTCTATTCTACTATGGATTTCTTATAACTATCCTCTATCTATGTATTTCATTCCTTGAATAGTAATAAAAAATTCACTATTACTATATTCCCCACCATTATCTGACCTGAGACATTTTAACTCGAGACCTATTTCATTCTCAACCAAGAATTAACATCTTTTAAATGTATCAAATTTATTAGATTTTCTCCTAATTCCATACACCCAAACTTTCTTAGGTGCATCATCAATAAAAGTGACACAATAATATGACCCGCCAATATAATATACCTAACCTAACCCCCATACCTCTGAATAAACCAACTCCAACTTATTCTCCTTCCTCATAGGTCCAACCTTGAGAAACCTTACCCTTTTATGTTTTCCATACACACAGTCTTCATAGAAATCTAAATCAGACCCTTTCAATCTAGGAAACCAATCCTTCAAAATTTACATTGCCTTTTGGTTCATGTGACTGAGCCCATTTGACACAAAGTTACATCTACATCTATAGTAACTAATTTATGATAGTCAGAACTACTTGATAAATACAAGGTACCAAACTTCTTACCCCTTTTTACCACAAGATCACTCTTGGTCACCTTCCAAGAATCTACTATAAAAGTCACCATGAAAACTTCACTACCCAACTACCCTATGAATACCAAATTCCATCTCAACTCATGCACATGCCTGATATCCTTTAGTAGTCAAGTGTTCCCATTCTACATCTTGGTATAAAACACATCATTTTCTTAATATGCTTCAAGTTTCATCATCACCAAAGTAAACATGTCAAAAATCCCCTTGAACATAATCAATAAAATAATGCCTATGTGGTGTAACATGAAAATAAGCCCTTGAATCTAAAACATACGACTCAAAAATATTGTCAATGGAGAGAATTAATGCATCTTGAAAAACATTACCTTTTTCCACATTCACCTCCTTGGTTTCTTCCTAATTTTTGTTTTTATTCTAAAGAGACCAATAATCCTTATTCGCATGCCTAGTCTTTCCATAGTACTGACATACTATCTTACTCCTTGATTTTGACCTTATTTGAGCATTTGACTTTCCACATTTTGCTTTTCCTCTAGACTTTTGTCTCCCTTTACTCTTTACTGGCAAAGCATCACCTAATGTAGAAGTGTCCCCAGACCTTTTTGATTGTATTTCCTTGCTAAAAATTACTCCAATGACATGCTCAAACTTTAACATGGAATTATTAGAGACTGAGTTACTCACATACATTATCAATCCATTCTAACTCTCTAATAAGGAGAAAAAAATAAGTAACACCCTAACTTCATCATCAAATTCAATTTTAAAAAAATTTAACACACTCACAACCATATTATATTCATTCAGATGATCAACAACTGAACCATTTTTAGACATCTTACTATTAAATAAATTTTTTCATTAAAAATATTTTATTAAAACTTTAGGGTTTCTCATATAAATTCCCTAATCAAAAAATGAGACCTTACGTGCTCTTATCCTATGATATATTAAATATGACTGAAATATAATGCATAACCAAATGGCCATAAGTGCTTTCTTATTATGTAGCTCCCACACCTCATCTAATGTACCCATTGGTTACTTACCTTTTCTTCCTAGTGGAGCATGGAGGTCCTTATTATAGAGATAATTCTCCATCTACATATTCCATAGACAAAATTTCTATTCATTAAAATTTTCAACCTTTGATTTGTGATCATCAGCCATAGCTCCCACTTAAAATAATAATCCTTTCTATGATTCAAAGCTTCAAAAAATACAATTTAAATCTATGATACCATTTGTTAAGAATAAATTAGAAAGGAATGTGGAACTATTCCTTAGAATCATAATAGAAAGATCTATAAAAAAATATGCACAAAGAATAATATATAAAAATGCACCACAAGAAGACTAGATTTAAAATGGTTCACCCAATGTGCGCTACAACCACCAAGAAACAGTTACTCAGATTTTATTACGAGCCACAAGAGTAAAATCCACTCTTAGATTAGTCTTCTCACAATTATAATGGACAAATATTGTTTGGAGCTATGCTCTACAAACCTTCCTAAATTTACACCTAAATTCACATGCTCTATTCTCTCTTTTCACAACTCAAATCTTAAAAATTCTTATTATTCTTATATTCTAATGTATATCCATCTATATATAGACTAATAAAAAATAATTAATTTTAATAAATCATATTTATAAATCTTACCCACATAATACAGGTGTATTCTCATAACATATTGATTCCTGTCTATAACACACTGATGCCTATATCAAAATGACACTCAACCACAACATGCTAGCATTTACCCATAACTCCATGCTATAATTTTACCATAACTCCATGTTGGAATTCACTCGTAACTCTATGATATTATTCTCCCATAACTCCATGCTCATGTTTTCCCATAAGTTCATGTTAGCATTCACTCATATCACTGATGCTCACTTGCATCATGCCCATGCCATCATTCATTACAAAAACCCTAGAAATTCATCCATAATACACTATAATTGGAAATAGGCTCCACAACATAACACTTTGTACTTCCTCATGTATTATGTTAGAATTTATATTAAATACAAAGTTATCTAAAAATGAGTATATCTCAATTAGATGGTTGAGTCTTTTTATGAAGAATAAATGCAAAATAATACTGTGAGTCTGATTATTGGCTATTTTGATTAATAAATGCCTTATGGAATGATTTTGAATAATCATTGAGCAAGATTTATTCCTTATAATTTTCCTCTATTGAGACCTTCTTACATAAAAATGATAATTTTAATAAAGCATGGCTCTTGGTTAAAGATATTATTAATGCAAGGTAAGTGGGTGGGTTAATTAAAGAAATCATTGCAAGAAATTAATCAATGTTAGAGGAGGATTTTAATACCTTTCCTTACTATGTGTTTATACTCTTGCTTTAAACTTATGATTTCACTCTTATATTAGATTATCAATTTGGGTCTCTACATTAATACTTGAATTTTTATCTTTTTTTAATCAGATCAATTAGTTCTTAAATTGATCTTATCTTGATTTTTTTGGATGATCAACTAAACCAATAATAATATTGGTTTAGTATTGAATATCATGAAAGTATTAGCACCTTTCATTTTAAATTACTTTCCAATTTTATTATATTCATATTCAAGCCTTAATGTTTCTTTACTTCTCTTAAATCATTTGATTTTAGCCTTACCAAATTATCTAGTGTAGGTTTTGATTTAATCAACCTTTATTACATTAGTTACTTGTTAAACTAATCATAGACTTTAAATTTATCAAATTTAGGAATTTTACCTTAATCTAAGTTGTCCTTGTCAACTTAATTCATCTTCTTGGATGTTTCCTTAGACACCTTCAAGTTGGGTCTTTTCATGACCTTTTGCCTTAGTCATTTTTACAATTTTTTGTGAGTGGTTTAGAATAAGCCATGTGTCATCCTCTTGTTAAATTGATAAAGATGGTAGCTTGGTATATGGTATGGTTAGTTTGGGGATAGTGGGATAGTCAGATGTTACCATGTGAAATCGTCATGGCAACCCATGATCTTGGAGAGGATGGTATAGTGTGCAAGCCTCTAGGAAAGTGGACTCATGGGGTGTTGTCACATGGCATAATGTTAATGACTTGATATCCAAAATATGTCTATATATCTTAAAAATATTGCAAACCAATGGGTGAGAAAAATATTACCATGTGTTACAATCCTACTACTCTATAATTATGAAGATGTTTATATTGGGCATGAAGCCCATGGGTAAGAAGGTGAGCGAGATGATATCACAAAGTAGAATCCTACTAATTCATGATTATAAAGTCATCCATATCATATCCTAAAAGCAAATATTTTAGTGTAATTTTATTACATGACATGATTTACACTACTCCATATTACCAAAGAAGTCAGGATATCCCTGTAGAGTGGCAAGGTAATGAGTAGTGAATTATTTCCATGTGGAGCTTTTCACAGAGTTACCTAGGAAGTTATAGGTGGCAAGAATGGCCTCAAGAGACTAAAGGTAATCTAGCATGGTTAAGTAATCCATCAAAGTGACCATGTGGATCCTAACTACATTAACAATGGTCGAGAACAATTTTTACAGTTGTCTCATTGTCATTTGTGTAGTTTTTGTTTGGCATGCGTTGTGAAAGTATTTATGAGTTATGGGATGAATGAATAAGGACTATTACTTCTAAATTATTGGCTTATGGCTATATGATAATTTTTGTATTTGTAGGATTATTTTTGTGTTTCGATTAGATTATGGTATTTATCCATGTTCATTGGGGGCTTGGTTGTTATGAAATGGTGGTTTTGTGATTAACTTTTAGAAAAACTAGGAATGACATCATGAGATTATAACAAAGATCAAACACATACAAAAATTGAAAAATACAAGGATTTAAGACTAATAACCAAATGATGGTAGTGGTTGAAAGATAAAATGTGGTAGTGGCTTGTAGAAAACAATTTGGTAATAGTGGATGTAAGTGCAAACTAAAAACCTATAGCCAATATTATAATGGAATTAAATACCACATATAAAAAGATAGAACATGGATCTATATCCAAATAAAGAATGGAAGTAATATGTGATAAGGTAATTATAAATAGGAAATGAATACATAGATCTACCACCTCCTTAAAACTAGTAATATTTAGCATTTGTAGTAAGGATGTTATTTCTAAAACCACTGAATCCTAGAGTCTTTGTAAGAAATATGCAAAGACAAATATAGACTAAAAGTGTGAGAAAAAAATATAAATGGATATAAAATTAAAGACACAATAATTACTTTATTTCTGATTTTTTTACTTTTTTTTCTAATCAAGGATCTTTATTCAACATGTGGTCAGCCAATAACCTAGTTTTTTGAGCCAAGGTTGTCAACAATGCCATAAGTTTTTCATTGTCAATTTTTTTAGAATTTTTTATAAATGATAACATGGTGGAGAGGTTTGGAATAATTTATACCATAGCCTACAAAAATCAACCTGAATATTTTTAGATATTTCTCCATAGTTTTGTAATGTAAATTGATGTATGTTGATGAGGAAGAGATCTTGATAAAATCATCCATACATGATGTTTGTAATCCATTGTGTAATTATACAATCAATTATTAAACCATTTCATCTAAGTGTATCTTTTCAATCTTTTTATTTTAATTAATGTCCAATATTATATGAAAAACCCTTTATGGTGTGTAAACATTATGCTACAAGTATTTGTGTTGAATGACATGTAGTTATGGTGAAGCTGCTTTTAAAATATGTATAAGAAAGTGTGGTTTTACCCACACACCAAAAATAATCACATTGGTGGGTGTATATTATATAAACAAAGATAAATTCCATGTAAGCATGCTATTATAAATCCAAAACTTCCATAGAAAGAACCATTATCCACCTACAGACTTTTGCAACAAATGTTAATTCTAAAAAAATAGCAATGGAAATATCTATCTAGGTTATGTTTAAAATGGGTAGATTGAATTTTTGAGATGATGAAATATTTTCAATAGTGAAACCATTAATATTTAGTCTATAAATTTAGAAACCAAATCAAAATACATAAAACATGACATCTATCTAATGAAAAAAAATGATGAATAACTTGTAGAATCACAAGAAATATGTGGAAAATTACCATATAGTTGATTACAAGGCAAAAATATGTCCTCTAATGGAACAAAAGGCATAGTTAAACTATTCATCAAGGGAAACTCTTAATGAGGAGTCAAGGGTACTAAAATAAATGTCAATCCAATCTTTGAAGAATATGTAAGACAATGACCTATAGAAACTGATAAAATTCATAACATGCATTGTTCTACAAAATTAGCATATTTTAAAAAAAAACTCAAAATAATGTTGCAATATTGGTAAATTTTGTCATTAAATACAAGCACATTCTGATAAAGAATATCATTTAGTTGTGATGAATAATTAAAATGACAATTAAGGTTTTGGAGATAATGATATAAAGGGATTGATGTTTCCATGTATATGATTTTTATATAATTGATGATGAAAGTGTGTGTATATGATGCTCCTAACCTTTGGTAAATGCTGAAAAAATGTTTTTTATTACTTAAAATTTAAAAAAATTGAAAAAAATAGAAACCTAATATATCATAAATTCTTCAAACTATGTGAAAATTGAAAGAGGTTTTTAATTAATATTTTATAAGAAATAAAAATGTATCTCATAATTTAATTCTAGGCATTTTAGATGTTTTCACTTTTCTAGTTGCTATAGGATATAAGATCACTTGATATATAATTTTTTTTTGGTGATGTAAAATTTTTAAAGAGATTCATTTTCATCATACCAATGTACATAAAAACCTCTCTCATAATTTAATTTTGAGTAATTTATAATATTATGGTTTTGATTTCATGTTTTCTCTGTAATAGATAGTATTAAAGTTATACATCTAACACAGTTTTAGAGTTGTACAAAACCTAAAAGTAGTTTTTGTAAAACACACTATGATGCACAAAAAAATCACTAAAAATTTTAATTTGAGATTTTTTTTTGATTATTCACTAGTTTTGATATCCCAAATAACAAGAAAATTTACTTGTGGATTAATCTAACTAGTAATATCAATCATACCAAAAATACATAAAAATTATAGACATAAACATTAAAATTTTCTATTTAAATATAAATTATACATAATATTGTCATGAATTTTTATGATATAGTCTTATTATGGATGAGGTGGAACAAGGATTAACTCATTATTGATGATGGAATATGGATGCAAGGACATCCTTAGAGGTTATTTTATTATGGGTGGTGGGTGTGGTTTAAAATCCTTAAATGGAATTTCATGAATTTCATGGGGTGTGCTATCATTTATTTACTACAAAATAGGTAAGCTAATATTATATACAAAGTGAACATGAAATTACCTAACCTAAAGGTTGAGTGTATTAAGTAATAATAAACCATAATTCTTAGCCATATAATCAGGCCAATAAATTAAAATACTAAGCAATTTTAGGAATAATTTAATAATGATATATCATCCTACCGGTTGGGTTGGGTTATTAGGTATTTTGGACCAATAAACTTATGATAGTTTTTTGAATCCCATCCCTTTTTATGTCTGCTAATTTTGGGGTGGTGGCTACCATGAGTGACCTTAATACCATGCCTAATAGATAGGTGGTTATTGGTAATGTTTTAGTAAATGTTAAAATGATAGTGTGGTTTAAATACAAGAGTTAAATGCATATTAGGAAGTAAAATAATAAACACAAGAAATAAATAAATATGTAGACATACCTAGTTTTTCATGTATTGACAGCTAAGATCCAATATGAGCTATAAATAAGGTTTTTTATTTTCTTTGTCCAATGTGTATGGTTATCTACATGATTCATTATTGTTACCAATTAAATTGAAATACATATTCTTTCTTATTATTTCAATAATTTAAATATTCTTTAAGTTTTACTTTAATAACCTTCTCATCCTACATAGTATTAAACAACAAGAACCTTTCATTTCCTCTATCTTATTTCAATCTTTTAGACTCAATCATGAAAATTTCCATAACTGTATAAGAGGATTAATGTAATTAGAAACCAATTATTTTGGATTGATCCTATTTATCATAGGTTGGATAAATTTATACATATTAGTTTTCATGAACATATGCATATGATTTTGTAGGAGAAATTATTGCAATATGACTTTTATCACTAGGTGCAATAATAATTTTTACATGATTGTATTATTCACTAACATAGTTATTTGAGGCTTATTTAATAATTAATTTATTGAAAATAAATGTAAGATAAGAAGCTAAAATTTGCCTTTTATTTTATTTAATTTACATATCATGTACTATAGATTGGTTCTCCCATTAACAATCATTTTAAAAACTATTTAGGGAAATATGCATCAACAGGTATATTCTTTTCCATCATTTTAGTTTGTTCATTTTTAATGGGTGTGGAAAGAATTATTATAGACATAAGGGAATGGGTTTCATTTATATAATATGCTACAATCTATTTTTTTACCAAAAAGTATAGCTAACTCTTATCTTAGTGTCCATTCTATGTTTCAGCTAGGCTACATGAGGCTTGTAACCTATTGGCCTTCTATTGTAATTTTTGAATCATGGCTTTGAGCACCAATATTTATTGGAATCTATCAACCTCACTTTCATTATTTATATTATTATAAACTAAAACTTCTCCAAACTTCTTTTCATTATCAATTACTCTTATCTGTATAGGGTTAGTTTCTTTTTTGAATAATTTTTTTCTAATTTTTGCCTAATTAGTGCTATAACACATAGAAACAAACAAAATTATGAGCTAACATTGTTTATATTCTAAAGTGAGTAGTGAAAAGTGAAAAATACCAATATTTTAACCCCTAATTGAATAAAGGAAATTACTCTAGGAAAGTAATAAATTTAATCTAACAAAAGCAATAAATTTAATCTAGAAAATAAGAAATTAATCTACAAAAGTAGGAAATTTAAACCAACACTCTTATAATACTAGTACTTGACATTTTCCCTAGCAACAATCAAAATGATGAGTATATTTTTAAACACCAATAAAACTTAAAACCCTTGTATAACCTCACCTATTTTCATAGGATGAAGAAACCACTTGGTACATAAAATATAATACCTTAATTAATTATCAACCTAGGATGCATTTAACTTTAACAAGATGTTAGCACTATATGTGCAACACTATTTATCTATATAATATTGGGTCCTAATCATTGTGCAAATAGAAACACACCTGCATAAAACAAACTAAATGAATTTAAATGATATAAAGAAATATAATTTCTTCTAGAATTGAATTACAAATAATACAAAAGATTAAATATTCTTATACAATAAATCATACATAAAACCAAATCACATGTATTATAATAATTTAACATTGAATAATAAATATATCCTAGCATTGCATAAATAATACTAAGATAATAGAGAAGGAATCAGTTTACCAAACCATGTGAGTGGTCCCTGCATCATTTTGGTGGTATTTTGATTTTTCTCTTTATTAATATATATAAATTACCACAAGCTAAATTTATTCCATAAACATAATAATTTTGCTCATAATAGATTTACAAAATTACAACTCTATGACTAGTTACTAATTTCTTAATTAATTCTTGATTATTCTATGCAACCTGAAATATTACTATTATATAGGAGAGATAGGTTTTATTTAGAGGATAAAAATCTAATAAGTTCCAAAAATAATTCTATGGTTTTACTTAATAACAATATGGAACAATATTAGTTGTGCATAAGATAAAATAATATATACCAAGAATAATCCATGCAATCATGAGAGAAGTATTTGGTTGAAAAGAATCATTCATCTATATATCCATGGAACTATTATTGATCCTATAATTATGAAAGTAATGTTAAAATAAAAACCATAAAATATATAGATTTATTGCTATACGCTGTCACTAAAAACACACCTACAACCATTGTTATGGGCTTTCATGGCCTAAATTATCATAGGTTGCTTTTGGGATCCATAACTTTCACATATGGGCTCGAAATGAGATGATTTTTTGTTTTACAGTGTATAAGTTTTCAAGGTTAATAAAAATATGAAATAATAATCAAGATTATAAAAATATATAATTTTATTTTTTCTACTATTTCCAAACTAATATATTTTAGTCTAAAAATGCTTGTACCCACTTCTTATAGGTTAGCAGAAAGTCAAATGGATCTCTATCTTTCATATCTACAGGTATAAGAAACCTTGAAAAAATTGTATTCTAAATTATTCATCCATAAAAAAATATATAATAGTTTTTTAAGGTTCTATTGTTTAGATGTAGGAAATCTAGGCAAATGTTATAGGCTAGTTGTTACAGGGAATATAGGTAGATGTTGCATGATGAACACAACCAGTTATTGCAGGTTGTAATAAATTGTTGGAAAAATTATAAACATTGAACAACCTACATTATTAATTCAACATTAGTACACAAATTTTATATAACAATAAATCATACTATTTTATCTAGAAATAATTATTCTTTAAACTATAACAATGAATATATGTATCATAAACATATATTATGATAATATGAATAATTATCAATATAATGCTACTATAAGTATATGAAATGGTTAATTATGAATTGGGAGAATGATTAATATATATTATGATGAGGTATATTGATTGTACTTATCACATGTAATGTAACATATCCATTATAGCTATCATACTAAACATGATGATGTAAATTTTTTGTAGATGCAATAGCCATAATAAACTATGAAATATTTTGTAAAGCACTAGAAAAATATGGTGATAATTTTAAAATAGGTGGATAATATTGTAAAATTAAATTATGATGTGATGGACTAAGTAATGTTTTTGGAACTCAAATAGACCAGTGATGTAATGGATGCTTGAGAACTAGTTTTAAGGAAGATCAATTTTAGTGCTTTGATTTGCCTTTATATAATGAATGTGAACAACTTACCTAATAGGATTTGGTGGAGATGGTAGACTAAATGTACATAACTAAATAGGATACTCACATGGAATACTTGAAATTATGACCACTTAACTATTATAGATATAACTCAAACTTTAATGTACCAAATATGGTATTTCAAGCATTTTATGTATTTTGGACACAATTTTTTTATTAAACATTTGAAAATGTCAATTTTGAACAAAACTTAACATATATGACTTTTGTGTACACAAGAGACTCTTTATCACATTCTCACTTATCCATTCTATATATCTATTATCTTGGCCTTGTCTATTTTCTATCATTCATATACATGATTTCCATAGTATATGCTTAAATATTTATTATCCTTATTAGATTGATTTCATTATATATATATCATTTTCTCCTCTATACTAAATATATTGTGTAATAGTTATATGTTACTAGTTATAATTATTGTCTAGATTTACTAAAAATGTTCTTTGTTTTTGAAACAAATATTTTTCAAATTCAATCCCTTCCCTTAGGTTAGCAGAGGAAAATTCCCCAAGAGTAATTTATATAATCACATCAAGCCTAAGGCTATTCATATCTAACACCTATCTAGATCTCTATTGGGAAATTAATTGTAAGTTTATAAATACATTTGTACATCCTTGAAGTAATATTCAAAAACATATAAATCATAAAACCCCTCAAATGAATAGTCACTAAGCCAAGTATGGATAACCAAAATAAGGTCAAAGTTGAACATTGTCAGTGAGTAAAAGTGTAATAGTTTTCATATATTCTAAAGGATCACTACTGAGCACACATACACATAAGTGGGATAATTATGTGATATTTGAGCCCTCTTTGGAGTATTTAAACATAGGAAATACTTAACCACCCACTAGGGTGTAGTTGGGGATTTAAAAACCATATTTATATTCATTTTTATAAGACAAGAAAGTGTAGAGGGTTAAACAATCGAAGAAAGAAGAAGATCCTATATAATCTTAGAAAAATAATTAACCCAACCAATTTAATTTTCCAAAAAAAAAAATCTAAAAAATACCTAAGTTTATGTCATGAAAAATTTTGGAGGAATTCAAGTGTTGTAGTCTTGAGATCAAGAGGAGCCTCATGGGGTCTTGCAGTCTTTTAGAACAAATAATATCTAGGTGTTCTTCTTTAGAAGACCAAAAATTAGGTTTTTATTCTTTTGAAATATATAAATAGTAATGAGGAATGTATTCTATCTAATATTTATGCCCCAAACTCCAAAAATACTCATAATAAGCTATGGGAAGATCTCCTCTTTTTCTGGAAGACCTATGACAGTTGAAATTAGATTATAGCTGGTGATTTTAATACCTCACTTATTCTTGGGGAAAAAATGGGGTCTAATAGATCTCACTAAAAGTATGTTAGATTTTAATGAATCAATTTCAAGAGTGGTCCTTGTGGATGTGGACCTATAAGGAAAACCATTCACTTGTTTTAATAGGATGATGGGAGATAACCTAATTTAGGTTCACCTTGATAAGGTCCTAATCTCCTTAAATTGGGACATGCCATTCACTATAAATCTCTCCTCTCTACCCAAAGTTTGTTTTGACCATAATCCCCTAATAATCAAAGGAAAAGGAAATTTTAAAATAAATAACATTCCTTTTAAATTTGAAATCAAGTGGCTACACCACCCAAACTTGATCCAATATCTAAAGGAATGGTAGAAAGAACCTTTCTTGAGTATTGATATGTATATCCTAGCCAAATAACTAAACTTCCTTAAAGTAAAGATAAAAAATGGAACAAGGAAGTTTTTAGAGACATTTTTTTACAAAAAAAGGTTTTGGAGGAGGAACTAATGATAATTGAAGAAATAATAGCATTAGAAGGGAATAATGAGAAGCTTTACCAAAATGAAAAATAAATTCTATATTATCTCCATTACTTAGAGTTGAGGGAAGAATCATACTAGTGCAAAAAATCTAGGTGCACTTGGTTAAAGGAAGGTGATATAAACACTAAATTCTTCCATCACTCAATGAACAGACATAGGAATGTGAATAGAATAACATAAATGTAAATGGAAAATGACAAACATAGTAAAGAAGAAGAGGAGATATCCTACCACATGATTAATGTTTTCAGAAAACTACTCATATAAGATGGATCCTTGGATGAATAGATGATAGATAATACTTTGAGTAATTTCAATAGGGTTATTTTTTAATCCAACAATACTAATGTAACCAAAACCCCATTGACTGAAGTGGTAAAAAAAATCGTATTTGTGATGGGTGGATTTAAGGCCCCAAGACCTGATAACTTCCCCCCCCCCCTTCTTCTTCCAAATGTTTTGGGATATTGTCCATACTGAATTTGAGGCAATAGTGAGTGAGTGCTTCCGATGTATAACTATTTTAAGATAAATGAAAAATACATTTTTGGTTTTTACTCCAAAAAATTTAGGGGTAAACAATTTCTAATATTTCCATCTAAATGACCTATGTAACACAACTTATAAAATTTGCTTGACCATCTTGGTTAAAAGAATGAAACACATACTAAATAAGGTGATCGTGGAATAATAGGGAGCATTCATGGATGGGAGACAAGTAATAGATGGAATTATCTTGGTACATGAGGCTATTCACTCTATCTCTTAATCCCCAAAATAAGGTATGTTTGTTAAACTAGACATGAATAAAACATATGATAGAGTTTCCTAGAAATACTTAATGAAGATTATTCAAAAATTGGGATTCAATCAAGACCTAAGAAAAAGTATATGGAACTAAATTTCTATGCCCAAATTTTCAATAATTATGAATGGAGTCCCCAAAGGTTTCTTATTGACTTCTAGAGGTCTAAGATAGGGGAACCATATCTCCCCTTATCCCTTAATTATAGTGGTAGAATCCTTGGTAAAAATCCTACTAAAGGCCTGAGAGCAAGGTTTGATCAAAGGCATATTAGTAACACTTAACACCAAACTAGTCATACATGAATAATTCATTGATGACATGATTATCTTAGGAGAATCTGTGGTGGAGGAATCCAAAAAACTAAAGCTCATCCTCAATAATTATGAAATAGTTTTTAACTAGTGCATAAACTTCTATAAGAGATACATTTTTTTTATCAACACTCCTAATATTATGTAGAAGAAGATTTAAAAAATTATGGAATGTCAGGTGAGTTAATTACTGATAACATATCTGGGCATCCCCCTTTTTGAAAGTAAAATGGATTTTAATCTTTGGAATCCCCTCGTCGATAGGAACCTAGTATATTTAAACTACTCAAATCCTCACTATAGAGAATCTTTGTATATTTAATTTTAGTTTTATGGATATCCAACAAGGTGGAAACCAAGATAGAACAAATCAAAAAAATTATGGAGGGGCACTAATGACTATTTTAGATTTCACCTGGTCTCTTGGGGAAAATCCTGCTTCCCTAAATCAAATGTGTTATTAGGGCTCAAAATAATTAAATTTATGAAATAGGCCCTCCTAGAAAAAATGGGCTTGAAGCTCATGAAAGAAGATAGATAATGGGATAGAATTTTCAAGGTCAAATACATGGAAGGACCCAAGGAAGACTACCTACTCTATGAAAAAGGTCCAATTGATAGATCTACCTGTTAGAAGGATATCTATATTTGTAAGGACCTACTACTAAAATGAGTTAAATGTAAAATAATAAATGGGGAGAAAATCAAATTATGGGAGAATTCCTAGATATCCACTCTCCCCCTTACTTCATAAGGTTTTTGGGAAAATTTATGCTTAGGTTTTAAGAAACGATGGGGCACTAAGGTTAGTTATTATTGGGATGAGATTGATGGACTAAAATATTGGAAATTGCTCCCCATAGAAGGCTATAATGTTGAAGAAGCCCAAGTGGTTCAAAATATTAATCATTTCATCATTAAAATTTACATTCCTATTTTCCCTAATGAAAATCACTTTTTTTGGTGGTTGAATATAATGGGCAATACTTGGTCTCTTTTGGACATGCCATTAACCTAGATTTAGAAGATGAATGGAACTAATACAAAGACTTATAAATTAAACACCTAACTCCTAAGGTAAATTTATTATTTTGGTTGGCTATCCAAGATAGGATTCTAACTATGGATAATTTTGCAAAAAGAGGACTCATTGTACCTAGTAGATGCCCACTTTATAAGGAAGAAAAAGACTTGATCCACCATTTGTTCCTGTCCTACCCTTTTAATTCATGCATACTTGATTCGATCATGAAAAAATTTAATATTTCATGGGTTGACTAGACAACATTCTTGATCTCATTAGGAAATGGAAACCTCCTTGGATCCTCCAATCCCTTTCCTTCCTTTGGAATCTATCCCTATCTCACTAGTTCTAAGGTGTTTAAAAATACTGAAATGATAGTTTATTCTCAAACAAAAGAGACCATCCAAAAGTGGTATTTATATATCTTTGTTAAAACATAACTAAAAATTGGAGGGCATTCTCCCCTATATAAAAAAATACAAGATCCCCTTCCAAACAATTGATCTTCAGAGAATGGGAGGTAGTATAGAAAGTTAGGTTTCCTTCTAAAGACATGTTAATCAAACATGTTAGATGGAATCCACCACTTAAGGGCTAGGTTAAGCTTAATTTTTATTGGGATCCAAAAGGAAATCTAGGTTCTACTAGAGGGGGAGGAGTAATAAAAAATTCAAAGGGAATATTGATTGCTACATATGTAGGCCCCCTATGAATTCAGACCAACCATGTGGCCAAAGCTAAGGTGGCACTCTGGGGTATCTAGCTTACTTCCAATCTCAATAATGATATAATAACCATTGAATGGAATACCTCAACATCCTCAATGCATTATATGGTAAAACCACTCTTTCCTACACATTAAAATCCCTCATAAATGATTCGAAGTGGTGTTTGAAGAAAATGTCACATTCATCCATAGTTTATAATTATCATGAGGGGAATGGGGTGGAGAACTTACTCGCTAACATTAAAATTGCTCTCCCTATTTTATCTACCTAGCATGTTGGATGCCATGTCCCTAAAAATTTCATGTCAATAGTTCAAAATGAATTAAATTTTGGTTAGGATGATGACACATTTGTCACACATGTACATTTTATAACTAAAGTAAGGGTATTCAAAAATTATACCTTGACATCATTTCACCACATGGAGAGTTAATAACAGAGTGTGGGAGAAATATTACACTTCAAATTTCTTTGAAGTTTTTGGTTTTAAGTATTACTAGGGATTGGTGAATTCCATTCTCTGTTTAATCTTTCAAGCTACTACCAAGATGGGAGGTGATAAGTAAAAACTATAAATAACATCCTACTTAGAGGTTTGGAGCATGAAAAATATATAGAAAAAGCTATGAAAAGGTGGTCTCACTGAATTCATGAAAAGTGTCCCTGGTCATAATGTTGACATCTTATAATAATTTATTATAGTGTGGAATAAGAGGGTTATGGAAATAAGAGGTATAATAATATATATAATTAAGGAGTTGATAATAAAAATTATAGGAATGTCATGTGAATGGGTTAAAGCCTTCAAATATCAATCAAAAAAATTGTAACTCATGTATAGGTTTTTTTGAACCAATGAGATCATTAAAATGGATAGAAAAAGGTTCTCCCACTCGAATATTCTATGACAATGACCTAAAGTTTACTTAAAGATAATGAAGTATTTCACACTTGAATTTAATCATACTCTCATATTATCACATCATTTCCTCTTTTTAAACCATTTTAAATTTTTCAAAATTATCCTACCATATTTCCTTCTAAAATTTATAGAGTGTACAACACTCACATACCAAATTAATGAAGCCAACATAGTCATCTATTATGGACTCATTTTATTACTGGTAAAACATGATGAGACCCTTTGGGGTAAGGAGGTCCTTCCAAAGGGGTACTATGTAGATGAGGACTCCCTTGAGGAAAATATTACCTTGGTCTCTCACTAGCCATTACCCAAATTTTCCCCCATAAGCCCTAATTACAAGATCTCTATCAGGGATCCTCCCGTGAAACTCATTATCATTAATGTTAAATCCCTTATGCTTGAGGAAGGAAAATCAAAAGAGGTAGAATGTAAAGGTAAGAACCCTATGCTAGAGGTGATTAAAATCAATAAGGGTCATGTATAAGGGTATAATAACAAATTACATGAGATAGGGATGTGTTTGTTAGGTTTAATCTAGCAATGGAATTCCATCAATAAATAGGTCTCTAAAATGATTCAATCTTTCTCTCAATTAGGAAAGGCTGAAGGCACTCCCTAGAATCAAATTATCAAGGAGGTAGATATTTCTCCCCTAAAATGCCCCCAAGAATACCACTATAAAGGAATAACTTTAGAAGAGACCCAGAATGATCCTCCCTAAGAAGGATGTAGAAGGCATGTGCGATAGAATTCAAGCTAGAATCTCTAAGAATAGATAGGCTGAGTAGAAGGAGAATAAGGATACTAAGGTACTTATGAAGGTATCCCCCCTCTTAGAGTAGTTTCTCATTTTAATTTTCATTTCTTGTTATCCTCTATGTCAATAGTTAGCTACTTTTTTTGATATTTTGGATTTGTTTCTCATCTCATGGGGCTTGTTTCATGTTATTGTACTTTGTCTATACTCTAGTTCTTGGTCCCCATAAAACTAGGCTATTTACCTTATCAAATGAGAAAGTGTAAAAAGTGGAGCTAGGGTTTCAAGGTAAAAGGAAAATAAATTTCAATCTATGCATAGAATTGATTATCTAAAACTACATAGAAAGCATATTGATAGGTAGGTAAAATGATTTGTAGTATAATAGACCAAAATTTTAAAGAGATATAGTTTTGATGGATATTGGATGGATATGGACTCCATTGGAATTTGTGACCTGACAGAAGTGTCATGATATATTTTAACACTCTCTTTCTTAATTTGAGTGATCATAAATACATTGCAGATAGTTTCAAGTGACCATACATACATAATGATCATAACATAATAGTGAACAAAATAAATACTTGTTAGGACTATGATTTAACTTTTTTAGGAAAAATAGAGTTTTATTTTGATATTATTTAAGGATCTAGATTAATAAATTGGTAAATAATATTGCAATATGTATATTTCTAATTTGTATAATTTATCTATGTTTTTTACCTTTCTAAAAATTATAATAAATAAGGAAAAATAATGACTTGGCTAGAAATAGGCTAAGATGGATGAGATAGGGTCTAAAACTGGCTATGTAAGATTGGGATAGTGTCAAAAATCATAATATAGCTTTCAGTTAGCAAAAGGATAGGATTTCCAAAAATAGGACACTTTAGGGTTTGATGTTGTTGTTCACTCCTAATACTAGTATCCAAACTGGTCACAGAGACCTAAACTTTTTAGGTTCTTTGCATTGTTCTTGTGTGATCTTACTTATGAAATATTGAGTGTTGAATGTTGATGGGGCTTACTATATAGATGATTTAATCTTCAAACCTTAACCTTCCATCATGTTTAATAAAATAAGATTTGAATCACTTAAAAAAGGGGGGTTAGTGTGTGTAAGATGCATTGAATGTGTGATCCACACCCCTTGTGTGGTCACACTAGTTGCATACCAATACTTTGAAGAGGGACCAATCCATATGTAGTTCTACCCCCTAATGTGCTTTGTGAAATAGTGTGATGTATATGTAATAATGTCAAATTAAGAGTGCTTAAGGTGGATAGGGACTAGCATGAGTGTTTGAATATGTTTGTAGCTATGTTAGGTGACTATATATAAAGAATAGGGAAGTTTTACTTATTAGTTTGCTTATATTCTTGCTTGCTTTGTAATATTTATCACCTCCCTTGTAAATTAGCTTCGGATGGGATTTTATAGGGAACTATTGGTCATGAGTTATATGTATTCATGCTAGGTTGAAATAATGAAGAATAGTAATATGATAAAATGACCATTTGGGCTCAAAATTCAAATGGATAGGAGCACTAAAAATGGGACACCCTAGGGTCTGAAGTTATAGTCCATGTTTGGTGCTCCTATCCTATAGGCTCAAGACTTGGGGATATAGGATTGGTATGGGAAATATGGTTTGGATAAGCTAGAATCAGGGTCTAGAAGGGTTTAGATGATTTATAATGAGTAAAAAAGTGTCTAAAAGGGTCATAAGAACATGTAATAAGGACCTATGGATTAGGTATCACAAGCCACACTCAAACTACTAATTTAAACATTTTATATGACTAAATTTCCGCCCCCCTTTATTCTAGTGATGGATCAAATTGAAATACTAAGATAAAGGAAAAGTAGAAAGCGTATCTAAACTTACCCGCAAGGGTGAAGCCCATGAAGATGTGTGATGTTGAGTGTGCATAGAGGGAGCACATCATGAAGCATAAATATATAAGAGAAAATAAAGAGTAGATCAGTTATTACTAGACATGTTATGTCTAAAATAAGAACATACAAAAGCTAGGTAAAAGAGAGAGGAAGAGAAATGGATGAATACACCACACCAAGTACATGAACCAATACAAAAACTTTTTTGATGTTGATTAATGTTGAATGATAATAGGTATGTGTTGAACCAAGAGTAATATCATGAATGGATCCAAGTGCTCAATTCCTCAAGAGTGGCTCAAGAATATAAAAACTAGCCCCTTAGCTCCATCATGGCCACCTAAGTGAATGTATGTGATCATGCATGTGTTAATCAATGTTTGGACTTTGTGTCTAATCTCTCTAAGTAGGTGGCTCAAGAATAAAAATGTTTGCTAGTCCTTTGGCTCCATTTTTTCCCACTAAGTGAAGTTATGAACTGATATTAGTATGAATGTGTGTCATATGAGATGTATCTTAAATCCTATGAATAATCTATAATATGTTAATGTGACATGCATAGTCAAATGTGTACTGAGAACTAGGATAATCTTGGTCACTCCAAAAGGTGGAGATTAGGCTTGTATAAAAGCCACACCAAAATGATTCCAACCACCTATAGATGGAATAAAGCACACAACTATTGAGAATACCTAGGTTATATAATGAACTAAAAAAATTAAGTCAAATGTGTTTTGCACATTGCCCCTAATCACTAGTTTTTATAACATGGATTTTGATTTGGAAGTTGTAACAACTACCCAATCTAAAACTGTAAGTGAGAGTCATCATGTCATGCATGATGCACCCTATGTCTAGATTATCTGAGAGAAACTATATTGAAATTTTTGAATCTAAACTAAACTATAGTTGACAAAACTATAAATAAACTTACCTTTTTGTGTATTTCTAAAAAGTCTAGTTTTTTCTACTATTTGGATAGGAGTGCTAAAAATATGACACGTTACTATCCAATGTTATAGTCTAAATATGATGTTCTTATCCTTTGTTGTTTCTTATCACTATTCTATATTATTCACTATGTTTCTAGCCTATTCTACTTGGTTTGGGTTCTAGTTGTTGTTTTGAGTGTTCTACAAACTAATTTTTGACCAGTAGAAGGCTCTAATTTCTATGACAAAACCCATGTTTGTTTCCCCTTCTTCTGAGGGTAGGAATGAAGACCCTAAAATGACTTCCCTAAAAAAAAGAGCCATGCAAGTGTCTTATGCTAAAAAATACATGATATAATAATGATATTAAAAAAAGATACCTCAAGATATAGCATAGTTTATATTTGAGATTGTTAGATCAATAGGGGTATGCCTAGATAGATCTCATAATGTAATAGCATGTATAGTGTACTAAATGTAACTATAAATGCTAGTTATCAAGGAGGGATGGATCATGATGTCCATCATGTCATCCAAAAAATAAAGATAATACATGATGTGGATCATGGCTTTGCAGACAATTGAGAAGAAAATAAGCAAACAAGCATGCAAGACAAGAATTAAGAAGCATACAAAAGTGGCCAAGGGGATTAAAAAACAAGGTACATGGGCACATGTCACTAAAATTAGGAAATCAGGAATACAAGGTATGTTTAAATTCCACATACACATATAATTATAAATAAGGAAGATTGGCACAAGGGCCATAAGCACATAAAAGAGTATAAGCAAAGGAAATTAGCAAATGTCCTAAGACACACACAAGAGATAAAATAGGAACTAAGAAATTCAATCACATATAGCTATGTAAATAAAGAAAGGAAGTGACATAAATTATGGAAATATAATTTCATATAGCTAATCAAAGGAAGAAGTGAAAGTATGCAAAACATGGAGTACAAGACTAGGTAGATGCTAAGAAATACACAAGTGCTATATACTAGTGAGTGTTAGTATAATAACATTTTAAGTCAGTAAGTAATGTACATCATCATGATAAATAGAGTTTGTGGTATAGGAATTACATAACCTTGATGGTATAGTCATGTAGAAGATGCCCTCAATAGGTAGATATGTCAATGTGCATCTTTAATGTAGAAGTTGGATGTCCCCTTAATGGGTAGAGTGAATAAATCAATGATCTAAATGTCATTGAAAACACTCAAAAAATATCAAGTGAAGCATGGTAATGAAGATAAATTTATAAACTATAGCATAAAATAACAAAATGTAAGTTTAGCATGGTATTAGAAATGTAAAGCATGGATAATGCATATAATTGAAATGTTTTTAGTTTTTTGAGTTATTTGAATGTTTTTGTATTTTGATAATAATTTATGTACAAGAAATCATAAGGAAACTATGTACAATAAATTTAAAATAAGCTATTTACAAGAAAGATTGAGAAGACATGATATTAATCGATGAGTCTCATGAGAGACTCACTAGCATGGTATCATGTGTCAAGAATAGGGATCATGTGTGATCATGAAGAATGATGAAAGGGATGAGTCTATGACTCTAAAAGTTGTGTATGCTATAAAGGTTTTAAAATATCTATAATGGAAATCAATTATGGGGTCCCCCTATAACTATGAGAAGTGGATGTAATTATGGGGCTCTTAAGAACCCATCTGGTAGTAGGAGAAGCTCTCTAAAAGTGTACTCTATGTGTATAGGAATGAGATTTCAATGATACTTCCCTGGGTGTGAATATTATAGTTTAAAAATATCTATATTAATAAAATTATAGTTGCTCTAAAAGAGGCCTCTATGGAAGTGTATGAACTCTCACTGCTAGCAAGGAAGGCCTCAACTATGGCTAAATCTGAACTAGAGGAAGAACTATAACTAGTGGAGAAGCTAAAATTGGTGATTTTAGAGTAGTATATATATCTAAAGTGTGAATGGTAACTCATATGTAACTCCACCAACTTTAATAACCTAATTATCATGAATGAATTTCATTCATCTATGAACTATAAAAGGTGTTACACAAAGTTTTTGAATCCATGGTCAACCAAGTAACATATTGAAGACTCCTTCACTAAGAGCAATAGTAAATGGTGTGGCCAAATGTGTTGGACCAACCTATAAAGGAAGTATAATCTAACCTAATAAACTTTATATGTTCCCATTGAATCCATTAATAACTATGTCCATCAGGGTAATATCTTACTCTGAATATCCCAAGTTCTATAGTAATGCCATAGTGCACATATTCACACTAGATTAATTATCTAGGAGAACACTATGAATATGATTATTCTTAATGTATACTCTGATAAATAATGCATGGTAATTTGAATCATCCTCAACTATCTCCTACTTTGCGAAAGAGATTGAAGGTCTAGCTAGAACTCTAGAATTATACACACCAATCATGTTGCTCAAAGAATGAGACTCAATTAAATGTACCTAGTATGTAATTGGTGGAGGATGTACATGATAGGCATGGTGATCACCTTATGTGTCTAATGTCTATTTTTTATAATGTTGTGGGAAAGGATCTAAGAAAATTTTCAAATCTTTATCAATTAGAGTACCAAGATCAATAAGGTTATCATCTATCAAGTCTTGTATCTTGTGTTTCAAACTAATGCATCTACTTTTGTGTGGCTTGGTGCCTTATGAAAATTTAAAAATCCATTCTAATCATATCCATGTGGAAGAGGCTTTATTGGATCAACTTCCCAAATAAGAGGGAGAGATATGACATTGCATCTAATATCTAGTGTAAGACTATAGCTGGAGATACTGGTAGATTGATAAAGGTTCATCAAGGATGTGCTGATAAAACCACTTATTGAGGGGGCTCTGAAGCTGCATTAACTATTGGTTGGTTTTGACTTTTTCTATCATTAAAGTTTATTTTGTATGGGAATTTACTATTACTCTTGTTTGTTGTTTTTGATATACTTGTGTACTTGAGTTTGCCCATTAAAATTAGTTTGACTTCCATTTTATTTAGTGTATGGCATAACTTAGTGAATGAAGAGAACCTTTTAAAAATTATTTAATCATGTAAAGTTGTCATAAGAATCATTTTGAAGAGCTCTTGTAATTCTCAATTAGCTATGGGGCTAGTCATTTTAGACAAGAGAGTCTTATATAAAAGAACATAATATATGAGATGCTCATTTCACCTTTATTTGTATTGTGAAATTTGGGCATGAGAAACATTGTCACCGAAGTTAATGTTGAAATGAGATAGGAACATGTTAGCTAAAAGATTGAACGCATTGATCGACTGATTTGGTAAAATATAAAACCATTGTAAATCATAATTCTTTAGACTCCATGGAAATATCTTGGTTAATGACCAGTCATTTGGTACATAGTCAAAGAATGTTGCATGATAAGCTATCAAGTGTGTCTCTATATCATCCTTGCCATCATATAGAGTTAGCTTGGGTTAAACAAAACCTAGTGGCAAAGGTGTATAATCAATATGACATGCCAATGGTGTATAAAGTAGAGAAAAAGAATACAAAGCTTGTGTTGTTCTAGAGGTACCTTGCTCAAGATGTATCACTTCAGATTGAAAATATTTTATCTATTACACAAGGGAAACCACATCAGGAGATAAATACATACTAGTCATAACTGGTGGTGCCTCATAGGAAGGTTGGGTTACTAGAGGGGGTTATTGAGACACAATTGCCCCCATAGTGTCATTTGTAACTAGTTATTCTATGGTTTGAGAGGATTGACCATTATTTGATTTTTATTGTTATTATTATATCATTTTAAAAATATCATCTTGTATATCAGGATGTTTAGTTAAAAGGCCTTGAAGTTCCTTCTCATTAGTTTTATCAAAACTGGTATATTAGGCCATTGTCAAAGTAGGAAAAAAATTTAAGAATGGATTGATTTTTTTGTAATAAGTTGTAATAAGAAAAATGTGATGGAAGGAAAGTAATAAATGAATTAAATGTAAATTCCTAAAAATAACAAACTAGAATATGCATAAAAATGATATGAATCTCACAAACATTTATGGTGATACCTCAAGAAGCAAAGGGACCAAGTAAATTCAACTAGGGTTTGAAAGAAATGATTTTTAAAATTACTAAGGTGAATTTTAAAAATAAAATGTGAAATTATGATTTATTTATGCAAGAAAAAGTCAAAAAAATACTAGAAAAATTAGGAATGAATTTTCCTTAAGGTTTTTATGCACAAATGAAGTAAGTTAGGTTCACCAAATGATTTAACATTTTTGGGAATAATGGATTTTTATTCATACTTTAGTTAAGGGTCTACATTAATAAATCAATAAATAATATTTAAATAATTACAATCCTAATTTGTATAATTTATCTATATTTTTTACCTTTCTAAAAATAAAAATAAATAAGACAAATAATGACTTAACTGGAAATAGGCTAAGACAACTGAGACAGGGTCTAAAACTAGTTGTGCAAGACTGGGATAGTTTCATAAATCAAAATCTAGATTTCATTTAGTGAAATAATAAGACTACTAAAAATAGGACACTTTACATTATAACACTATTATCCACTCCTACTGCTATTGTCCAAACTGGTCATAGAGACCTAAACTTTCTAGGTTCTTTGTGTTATTCTTGTTTGAGCCTACCTATGAAATCTTGAGTGATGAATGTTGATAGAGATAAATATAGACATGATTTAATCTTAAAACCCTAACCCTCTATCATGATTGATAAAATGGGAATTGAATCACTTGAAAATGGGGGGTTACTATGTGTAAGATGCATTGAATGTGTGATCTACACCCCTTATGTGGGCATGTTGCCTACATACCAATACTTTGAAAAGGGATCAAGCCATATGTAGTTCTCCCACTTAATGTGCTTTGTGAAATAGTGTGATGTAGATGAAATAATTAAAAATTGAGAGTGCTTGAGGTGGCTAGGGATTGCTATAAGTGTTTGAATATGTTTGCAACTATGTTGGGTGATTGTATGCAACGAATAGGGAAGTTTGCCTTAGTAGTTTTCTTATATTGTTGCTTGCTTTGTAAGATTTGTCACCTCCATTATAAATGATATTTGGATGGGATTTTATAGGTAACTATTGGTCATGGGTTAGATGTATTCATGATAGGCTAACATTATGAAGAATAGGAATTCAATGAAAATGACCATCTAGGCTAAAAATTCAAATGGATAAGAGTGCCAAAATTGGACACCCTAGGGTTTGGTGCTATAGTCTAGGTATAACACTATTGTCCTATAGGCTCAGGACCTAGAGGGATAGGATTGGCCTAGGAAATATGGTCTGGTTAAGCTAGAATCAAGGTCAAGAAGGTTTTGGATGACTAGTAATGAGAAAAAGGTGTCTATAAGGGTCATAAGAGCATGTAAGAACTTATGGATTGGGTGTCACAATCCACATGCAAACTACCAATTTGGACATTTTATATGACTACAAACTCCTTCATCCTAACTCTTTATTTATATTTTTTCATTATAATTAATCTGTAAAAAGAGCTAAAAATGCATATGATTTTTAAGTCATCCCTTCAGCTACTTGTAATAATACCACATGCATGAGAAGTGTTAGTTAGCTAGGATATAATTAGTATATATAAAAAGAAAAAATAGTAAAAAATTATCAAAGAATTATTTCATAATTATATTTTTTGAATGAGGTTTCCCCCATAAAGAGGCCATCAATATTGTTATGAAAATTTAATCCCCTTTTTATACAATATAGTCTTTTTAAATTAATTTTCAATATTATTTATAGTATTTTATCTACTATTCTAATCAATTATAGGTAGGACATGTTAGCAACCCATATATCACAATGTTGAAGGCTAATTAATCAAGATCTCCTTCTCACCTGGATTAACCTTTGAATGATCTAAGATATGGGACACCTACTTCTTAGACTAGACCTCTACTTTTTATGAGGCTAGCTCCTCTGATGTATCACTTTGCTCTATTTACTAAAACATACTATAGTATTTGGGATTAAAAGGGTTAAAAGGATAATTGAAAAGGAAATATAATATTGATGATGATACACCTATATTTTGAGTTCATCCACTCTGTTTGAACTCTTAAAACACTGATAAGATAAATAAATCACTAAATCCTATAACTCCAAAGGATTCTTATGTAACAATGTTTCATATATAGGTTCATAAATTGATCAAATCATGAGGGAAATAATCGAATAGGCCTAATTCAAGGCACTAACCACTCAATACATCCACTATTATCTCAATCAATTGACATCAAACATTGTATATGACTTATATAAGATATCATACCAGTAACTATGTGAGATTAAGACCTACTAAGGGGTAAAGTACTACTACATGTACAATTTAAACCAATATAACACACTATACCAGAATATAGGAATCTAAAAATAGTCATTTTATTCATCTCAAAAGGTTATAAAGCTTAATATTGGTATATTTTAATCATTCCCAAGAGAGTGATCTTTAAAAATGGCTTGAAAGCATAAATATATAGAGGCAAGAAGAGAAAATCTAAGAGATTGGCATATAAGAGAAGACTAGTAAACTAAACATTATCTCTAGTAAAAAAAAAATACAATTTGAAAATAATAGTCTTCAATCACATCTCTTTTATGTCAAATTGATTACATGAGATTCGCATGATCTCCCTTAAGCTGGAATGAGGTGGTGGGCCCATTTAACTTATTCAAACTCCTTTTGAATTTTTTCTAAGCCAAAATAGTTAATAACTCCACATAAGATGAGTATGTGAATTTCCTTCTTGCATGAAGATCAAGGGACATGCATGATCATTAGTCAAGGATTAGTCAATTAGAGTGATTCATACTTAAGAAAATATAACACCTTCTTTAACCCTCCTTAGCATGAAACAACACTTGAAGACTAAATGTTCATGATATTTATACTTGAAGATAATATATGTGGCATGGAGATTCTGCATAATCTCATTTATTAGTCCTTCTATGCCATTCTCATGCTAGTGTGAAAAAATAGGCCTACTAGGCCAAATAGCCAAATAGGCCTAGTAGCCTACTTCTTGTACTTGAGGATGAAGAAAAAGTCAAACAACCTACAACTTAGTCAAACTACCTAAATTTATTATAGAGTGGTTATTTTATATGAGTTGGTAAGGGCACTTCCAAGCATATTTTTGATAATATGATGATTTGAGGATGAAGAAAAAGTCTCAGCTTCACCCTCTATGGATCAGATTTTATTGGATACCCTATACCTCTTATTTTTACACTTTTTATTCAAAAAAATATTTTTTTCCTTAATCCATGTAATTTTGTACAACAAAGTACCATTTATAGGACCCTATTTGAGTGTACTTTTTGTTTTAAAAGATTTTAGGTTTATTCATGAGGTTTTGATTACAATAAAATTGACTTTTCTCAAAATTGATCCTTATGAGGGTTTGGGAGGGTTTTTGAGGTAAACCTTCTTAATGATGGTATATAAAGTATATTCCTTCAAACCCAAACTTATTACAACGAAACTTTAGTGTATATACACCTTAATCTTCCCTAAGATTATTGGGTTCCCATGCAAAAGGTATGAAAAAATACCTACGTAAATAAATTTACCTATAGGGTTTTGCTTGAATTTTGGACATACTTATGATCTTAGCAATTGTTCATAAATTAAATTCACTCAACCAAACTCAATTTTTCATTAATTATAAGTTCATATGGTTCCTTAAATCATTCGAAGATAATTTATCCAAACTCATCATGTGGTGAAAGATATGAGTACTTGATTAGGTGCTCGAATGGCTAACTCCTCCATTGCTTCTCCTTACTTTAAATCATCATAATGTGACATTTACCATCTCATTATAGCATTCTCAAGGTGTCATAGTGCTTATAGGGTTTGAAAATGCCTCTTGGTGCTATAGGACTACTTGCTTGTTTTATCCCTCAAGGGCATGGTTTATATAGATAATGGAGCATGATCACTCTTGAAAGCTTTTTTAAAGATTTAATAACATCCCTTCATTCTTGTAAAGCATTCTAGTGAAGTTCCAACCCTTATAACACACCTTAAAACACCTCAAGAGTCTACCTACTCCAATGGCGATTGTGAATGGACATGTTGAAGACTATGTAAAAATAGTGGGCACTTCCACTTTTCAAATGGAATATCTCAGACCATAGATAGTTATATTAACTCATAATGAGTATCTCCACCAATTTTTAAGGATAGATCATGCTTTTTTGGCCTATAGGTGGATTTTATCAACAATTAGTAGTAAGTTACGTGATTATTCTATCCTAAAACTATATTTTCATTCCTTTTACCTTGGATTTAGATTGAACAAGATGGATACACTTTTAAAATTCCATGACACTCTTCCTTGCATTGACATCACCCTCCATTCATCAACTTGCAGTCTCATGCCACCCATGTATGACTTTATATCCTTTAAGAAGCCTATTTGTCTACACCAACAATGTTGTAGGTGTGTGTTCTTAAGGTGAATAAGAGTTTAATGATTAATAATCATGTTTTGGTCCTCAATATACCACTAAAAATCACATATAATTCTCTTTATATCCATTTCACACCTCAAAATATGCACTTTAGGCCTTGAACATAGTAAAAAATCCATATAATATGTTGTATTATCACCTTATGTTCTTGATGATGCCTTAGTGTTCATGATCAAGGTTTGAATATGTAAAACTTGCCACTTTATTTGGATCATTTGTCTACATGTTATTCACTCTTTTATTTGATGTTTTTGAGTTTACCTTTTAGGGCTTATGACTATGTGAGAGGTATTGCCATATATGGTTGTAGGTGAGTGTTCTATTCACCTTGACTATATCAAATTAGTACTTAGATATCCATGATATCTAATATTATTATCATTATTTTCTTGAAACATATTATTTTGACCTAAAACCCCCTTTATATAGCATTGGCTCAACTTCTCTACTAACATGAAAGAAAGGCCTATAGATATATGATGGTTGTAGGTGAGTGTATTTCAAGGTGATTGATTATAGCATTGTCTTTAAACATTACCTTCTTCCTCCTAATTATATTTTATAATAATTTTTACCTTGATTACTTTATTTTGAACATCCTCTTAACATGGAACTACTTTATAGCATTGTACCATCAACTTGCATGGACTGGAGGAAAGACTATGTGTAATATGGTTATAGGTGTGTTCAAGAAGTGAAATGACTGAGTTACTAAGTTTTAAGTCAAATTGGGGCACCTATGGGTAAAAAATTGACTTTTAAGGTCTATATGGGGTTTAATATTATGTCACAACATGTTTTGTAGGTTAATTAATGTCATTTGATGTTATACTAGCCTTGGTCCTCAGCTATTTGAGTCCTTTTAGGTCATTTTGAGGTCAAAAAGGTGCATTTAATGACTTATACAGATTTATAGGGAATTTTTAAAGTTTTAAAATTTTATTTCATGTCCCATGTGTCCTTAATGGTCTTAAGTAACTAACATAATTGAAAAGTGGTAGGTTCATTAGAAGAAAAGACCATTTTCTTGAGAAAGAAGAAGAACATGGCACTTGTATAGCTCATTGGGAAGATTTAAACATGGGAAAGGATCATGGTATGTATATTCAGCTTCCCAAATCTTATTCCCACATTTTAATTTCTCTGAAAGTGCCATTTTTATCCCAATACCATTCTACTCCATTTTCAGTCCTCTTGGCAAGTAGAAGTGACATTCAATTTTGTGCTTAGTACAAATAGCTCAAGATATTTCAGATCAAAACACTTTGGGAGGTTAAATTAAACTCAAATAACCTAATTTAATTATAGGTATTTTATATAATGGTGTCTTGTGATTCATGAACCATCCTCGTGAAGTTGATTGTACTTTTCTACCTACTATTTCATGCACTCTATAGGTTTTCCTTAGTTTGAGAAATTAAATATGAACCAGTTGATTATTTTGATTCCAATTTTCTTCTTACCTACTCCTTATATTATCCCCATTATTTTTTTCAATTTTCATGAAGTTTTTTTATGCTAATCATCTTAAGTTGTAAGAGGAAGCATCATTTTATGTTGTAGGTAGTTTTTCCTCTATTTGTACAATATTCATGTTTTGATCTTAATTCCAAGGTTGTGATAGGTTATTTTAAATGTATTAAATGTCATATTTATATCCTCTTTAAATTTCATCCTCTAAGGCAAAATATCCATGAGTTGTAGTCATATGCATCAATCACATAATTCTACCATCAATGAACATGTATAGGTGATCTCATGGATGCATTCATGTTGAAGATAAGGTTTTGAAATTTATTTAGGGTGTTTTTATATGTGAATAATATTTTTTAGGTATGTATATGATTTTATGAATCATTTAAAGATAGATGATACTCATTTTTCACACTTGCATTTACTGCCTGTAGTCTTGACAATGTTCACCTATGGTATTGTTGGCAGAGAGAAGAGGTACTTGTTTATAGGTGTCACAACCAATAATGAAGACCTTATTTTAGTTATATAATTAAATAATTATATTAATATAAATTTAAGGGAGTATATACAACTAAAAAATATTAAACCACATTCAAATGGATGACTATAATATTATCAGACATAGTCCCTAAAAATGGAAAATAAAGGTCCCAGGGTTTCCTATGGACATACCAAAACATGACGGTGAAGGATTTCAAGGAATATAAAAGGATGAAAATATTAACCTCTGGTATTGAAAATAAATCTAAAAAACATGGTGTCAAAAGGATTGATGGAATATCAGAATTGCAAGCCTCAAATATTCCTTTAAAAGCACTAAAACCAAATAATGAATTATATAGATTTTGAACCCTCAAGTGGCTATTGGTATTATAGGGAGAAAAAAAGTCATAATATTATGTTTTTATGGAATAATTATGAAATATATACTAAATTTACATGATTATCATTAATGTGACATGTACATGTAGTGTTTAAAGCTTCATTTTCACCTACATGTATGTCTAGCTCTAAAACTGTCCACCTACAACTAAGACATAATCTCCATATCATTTATGAAAGGGAGTTTAAACATTGAGATATCAATATGGGTGATGAAAGGAATAATAAGGGTCATATATATTATTAGTAAGAGTATTTTATGAGGCTTTTAGCTCTATGTAAACTTACATGACTCCCTTCATGTGAAACATGCACACCTATAACCAACTTTGAGTGGTTGAGACAAACAATGATCTACGTTAGAGTTTTTGAGAGTTTTTTGGCCATTTTAAAGTAAATGAAAGTAAAATAAAATAATTATTGTCTTTTTAAGTTTCAATGAAACCTATTCACATCATTAATAGGGTCTTATAGAGAGGTATGAACCTACAGAACCCTAATATGCAGAGTTCACAGTTAGTTAACTATAACTAGCTTTGAGAGCATTTCAAAACCCAAGGTGTGAGGCAAAGTATGAGTGTAGGTGAAATAAGGATCCTTGAAGGTGGTAATGAGACATTAAAACACCATTATAATGCATAATTAATACAAATCAACATCTACATTGATGGTACCGATAGAAAACACAATCAAACATGAACTCAGTCTCATCATGCAAGGTGTATAGAGGGGTAGATGATGTATGGAAATGGTGTGAAAAACATGTCAAACAATTTTTTCATATAAAATGGTATATTTAAAATATATTTAGATAATATGGAATAATCAAATGTCTCTAAGTAGATCATTCATATTCTATGGAGAGCAAACCCAGCACACAGTTTCCTTAACAAGTTTGTCTCAGACTTTCATACTTTTGGAGCATCTACGATTAGAATCAAGGGCCTAAATTTTCTGGAGGGAATAATTAAAACTTGAGGAATCCTTTAAAATATATAATTTTATTATACAAATAAGATAAGTACCCTATATTTTGTATTAGACAAAGAGTACTTTCCATATGCATAAACCCTACAGTCTTGTCAAGTGGATAGCAAGAGATAGACTAGGAGTTACGATAATGTTGGAACGAGATGTGGAGAATTTCATAAAACCTATGAAAATCATGTAAACCAATTATAGAGGAATGAAACCAAATAGTGTTCTATAAAGACCCAAGGTTGTAGTCAAGCCCATTGAGCAAGTTTTGACCTAGAGCCAATTTGATATACCAATGACATATCCAACTTTGATAATGGTTTATTATAGGAAAAATTATGTTTTTGGGATAATAATGGAGGTTTTTGAGATTTTTATATGTATAGGAACCATCAAAAACTCATGCTAGGATTTGAGATGTAAATAGGCCTATAAAGCAAGGATTAGGCCTAATGCCCAAACAAGGAGTCATCCTTAGTTATAACATGAAGTAAGCATATAAAACTATTATATCATGTTCATGGAGTCACTAAAGAAGTGTGTGAACCATTGGTATGTAAATAACCTCAAATAAGCCATTTTTGGACCTTAAGCCAACCCAAACTTGTGAAGATGGTGAAAAAAGCTCAATTAGTCAAGTTTTAATGCTCATATCTTTCATGAAGCATTGCATGGATGATAAAGGAGTTACAAGAGTTTATTAGGGGTCTTAAAGGCCATGTATGTTTAATTTTTTTATAGGTTAGACATCTGATTTTTATGAACAAACCTTAAGAGGTGAAATAGGTCTAAAACCCTTGCAAGTGACTAATTTGTGAAAATGGAGTTGGGAAGCTAATATAATGGAATATTTTGACCATGAAACCTATTTAAAGTTACATAGGACTCACTTAGAATCCCTCCCATTATTTTTTCCTTTATGGACTTGTATGAACTTGGTAGAAAGAGGGTATTCTAACCATTTTTTATGTTGTGTAGGATATAAAAGGATTTTTAAGCTCCAATAAAGTTTGGGGGGAAGTTTTATAATATTTATAACTCCATATGGTCATTTAATTTAAATAAAAAACTCTTTAATTTCCAAATGAGGTGCTTCATCTTAGCTAATCAAAACTGGCATATTGGACAAACTACTAAAAGGTGTGAAAACTTTAGGATAATGTCTTCTTAAGGTGTCCATAATGATTATAAGTCAATTTATGGTCTTAAAACTTGTCATCCACTCTCTCACATGGATTTTCATGAGCTAATAATGCCAATTTTGAAGACAAGTGTGTAGGGTGCATTAAAGAGGAGTTTTCTAGACTATAGATGATGATAGGTCCTTTCTATGTGATTCTAGATGACCGAGACTACAACCAATACATGTATATGAATTTATGATGTATTTAACATTAATTAAAATAATTTTATCTATTCATAATTAGTTACAAGGCATTCAAATAGGGATAATCATATAGGTAGATTCTCTGAGCTAGAATGATGAGTTTTATGCCATTTTTCATGAATTTTATGTCTTGAATTGACACTTGTGCTTCCTAATATTACTTGGTTCATCCCACATCCTTATATCATGCATAATAAACTTATTTTATCATCTTAAAAAGTGTATTTATGACCTTTGTACTTCTCTCTTCTCCTTTATCTTTCAAGTTCTATAAGAACTAGCCATTTTGGCCATTGTACAGATGCTCCACTCGAGTATGGTGAATCCATAGTGAAATGAATACCATTTTATAAATAATAATAATTATTTTTACCTCTTTAATGACTATTCATAGTGTTTTAAATTGTATGATAATTCTTGCTTACTTGAAACTATGGATTCCTTAGCATGTTGTTTCATTCTTTCACCTATTTGCATCCTCTTCTTATAGGGCATGTGAAGTGGTAAAGGATATGTCTAGGTATAAGTGAGTTAATATATTCACTAATTCCATTAAATTCCCTTTGTCTAGTCCTCCTATCCTAATGAATTCATCCATAACCTCATTATGTAACATTGATGTGAGAATACATAGATTAAAGAAGTTTATGTTTAGTTTGTTTGTTGTTCTCATGTGTAATGTGTTATTGGTTGGAAGTCATAATGGTTTTTTTTGTGTCATCTCCCTTAGAATAGTTTTCTTTCATCTATCTCTCTCCCTTGTCATCCCCAAATTTTAGTTGTAGTTGTAATCTAAATTGGTACATCAAGGGAGCCATCCTTATCAAGATATTCACCTCATTCTTAGGCTACCTAGAAGCTTAGAGGTGTTTCCATTGTGCCAATTGAATGAGGATATATTTTTCATCTCATAAAAGGGTGAAAATACAAGTGACAATAGTTTTTGGCACTCCAAGTAGGACTTTTGGTCTAAGAAGTCGAGAGATTTTTGGTGTTGTCTCTCAATAATTAGCCTTTGGAGGCATCCATTAAAGCATCAATGGTGAATATGAAGATATATCATCTAGTCAAGTATCCCAAGTTATCCTTTAAAGATTGTTGGTAACATTTTCCCTTATTTTATTGCTTTTAATGAATTTTCATGGCTAATTTTGGTGTTGAGCACTATTTTACATAAGTTGATGAGACTTTTTAAGCTTGTGTCATTCCCTATAATTATGACCAAGTTATTAACCAACATTTTCATGAAGTGTAATATTCCTACAATTATCCTTCTCCATGTCTTTCTCCTAGTCAACCTAGCCACTTCTCAGGTCAATCCATTCCCACCTTTGAGAAGACTCATTTCAAATATGAGAGGTATATGTTAGATTTTGATACTTTAAAAGGATGTGGTCAAGAATTTCCTGTGTATATTATTCATAAGGTGAGAAATATATTAGATTTGGTCAAAATAGAGTGGGTACCTATTGAGAGAGCCAATTGGCAAATGCTCACAAGTTAGATGTTTGATGTGAGTGGCCTAGTCTCTTCTTTGGAGGATAGGCTAGGATTTCATTAAAGGTAACCTCACCAAACTTATCAGCCTTCATATCTACTTACCCAAGTTTCATATCATCCATATTTGACCCCTAATCATGAGCCAAATCAAGGATACCAAAACCATCCTTCTCCCAATCAGTTGGAAGAGAGAGTTGAAACGATAAACCTTGTTTTTGAAGCTAATATTGATAAGAAACTTGAGTTGGAAAATATGAATATGCAGTAGTCCATGTTGTCAACAAAGGAAGTGGAGTTCGATCCCTCATTTCCCTCTCATATTTCATCCACACCACCTAAAAAATAGACTCATAATCCTAATACCCAAAGCTAGAACAAGATAGTGGAGTCATGGGGAAAGAAAGAGGAGAAAAGTCTTAACAAAGAGTGTGAAGTTCAGAAGGAGCTTGAACTTATACAAACCCCTCCCATCCTTCTTCAAGAAAATACTTCTAACCATAACATCATAAACTGGAGTAAGATAGTGGAATCATGGGGAAAGAAATAAAATAGAATTTTGGTTGATAAGGAGTGTGATGTTGTGAATGAAGTTGATCCTTTGAAAGTTCCTCCCACTATTACTCAAGAAATTTCTTGTGTTCCATGTCAGACTTCATGCATTCCTTGTCCTCATTAATACTCCTATTAACTTAAATAAATAATATTCCAAGAGAACCTATCAAATAAAATTGAAGAGTTAGAGGCAAAGATGAAATTGCTAATTCAAGGTGTGATGGAGAGTTTAGACCCACAATAAGATCCTTTACCTAAAAACACCCCATAAACCCTTCCTCAAGAGATTAATCAAAGAGAAATTATATGTGAATTAATTGGTTATAAAGTGGAATGAATAAAATCAAGTTATTTTATCCCTAGGTCTACCTCCCCTTCCTTAAGAGCTTCCAAAAGAATCCCGTAGATTCTATTCCCAATCTGATTTTGAGTTCTATGTGCCACCTCCTCCAACAAGTTTATATTTTACTCACCCCATCACCATTTTCCTTTATGTACCTATGATATTGGAACCTAAATAGTATTAATTGGTTGACAAAAAATCTGAACTCTTTCTTGAAGAGAGCTTAGTTCCTTGGCAACCTCATCGGACTAAGTCACATGACTTCAAAATGCCTAGTCTTGAAAACACAAAGAAGGAGATGGAAGATATTGAAGCCCTTGAGAACCAAATACCTATTGTAAATGTTTAAAAGAAACTTTAGAACCTTAAATAGGTCCTAAATTATAAGGAAGAGGTTTCCCCTTGTGTTGAAATTTTTGATTGGGCTGATGAAGAATAATGTTCTCCTTTTGCCAAAGAGGAAGAGATAGTCATTAGCTGTTCCATCACTATGAAAGATGTCATAAATAAAGAAAAAGTTCATAATAATCCATGTAATTATTTGTTTGAAATTATTTGATCATGCTATACTCATCTTCAAGGAGGCTATAATCTAGTCAAAGATGAAGAAGGTAGCTTTGGCACTCAAGTAATTATACAAAGGGAAAGCAACCTTTAAAATATATCCTTTCAATAAGAATATGCATTTGATGATGATATGTTTAAACTTATAAAAATTATATTTCATCCTCTTAATTAATTACGAGAAACACATCAGTTATTTAAGGATGGAAAAAGCTCCTATTGGACTCAATCTTGTATGGAACATGAAACTACTCCTCTTGAAACCATGCCTACCAAGAAGATACCAGTTGACCATGAGATGAAGATTTGGTATTAGAATGTAGTATGTGAAAAAATTAAAGAGGAATATATCTACATTGGATACTTATTTAAGGATGATCTACTTGAGGGTAGATCAAGTGAAGTGCTAAGGAATAGGTTTGGTCTACAAAGCATTCAATCCAAGGAGAAACATGCTTGGCACTATGTTTCATCTCACCATGAAGATGATTTAAGAATTTTTAATTTTTATCCTAGAAAGGAGGTATGCTTAGTATCTAGTCATGCATAATAGTTTGTTTTCAGTTTCCCATAAGTGACTTGAGCACATGTGTGTGTGTCTTGTTACTTTGTTGTCTTATTTTATGTGTGTCCTTACTTTGTGTGGTTGAGGTAATTAATGGTCTCATCTTAATTAAATACTATGGTAAAAGTCCTATTTTTGTGTCTCAAACTTCATATGACTCCCTAATCCAAATAGACTAATAAAGCTACTAGTCTAGTTAGTATAGCAGGCATACTATCCCTATGAGTCACCAATTTGTTGACAAATTTTGACTTTTAAGTCAAATTGGGGCACATACAGGTAAAAATTTGACATTTAAGGTCTATAGGTGGTTTAATTTTATATCAAAAGGTTTTTTTTAGGTTAAATTAATGTTATTTGATGTTATAATATCCTTGGTCCTTAGTTATTTTAGTCTTTTTAGTCATTTTCGGTCATTTTGAGGTAAAAAAGATGTATTTAATGACTTGTAAATATTTATTGGGAAGTTTGAAGGTTAAATTTTTTATTTCATGTACCATGTGTCCTTATAGGTATTAATTAATTGACATAACTAAAAAGTGGTAGTTTTATTAGAAGAAAAGGTAGTTTTCTTGAGAAAGAAGAAGAAAATGGCACTTGTATGGCTCATTGGGAAGTGTGCCACATGGGAAAGGATCATGGTATGTATATTTATATTCAAAAATATCATTTACATGTCTTTTTTATTCTATAAGTGTCATTTTTATCACAAAACCATTCTACTCCTTTTTTAGTTCTCTTGGCAAGCAGAAGTGACCTTCAGGTTTGTGCTTAGTACGAACAACTCAAGAGGTTTCAGATAAAACCCCTTGGGTATGATAAATTAAACTAATATAAATTCATTTAAATATACTTATTTTTAATAATAGTTTTATATGCTTCATGAACCATCCTCATGAAGTTGATTATAATTTTTTTCCTAGTATTTCATGCACCCTATAGGTTTGCCTTGGTTTGAGAAATTCTATACAAAACAATTTTTGATTTTGATTCCATATGATGTTTAAATCCTCATAATTATATTATCCCCATTATATTTTTTAATTTTCATGAATTTTTTTATGCTAATCATCTTAAGCTGTAAAAGGAAGCATAATTATGTGTTGCAGGTAGGCTTTCCTCTATTTATAGAATATTCATGTTTCAATCCTAATTAAAAGGTTGTTATAGGTTAATTTATATGTCTTAAATGTATTATTTTTATCCTCCTCTTTCAATTTAATCCTCTAAGGCAAAATCTCCTTGAGTTACAGTCATATGCAACATTCATACAATTTTGCCATTAATGAACATGTATAGGTGATCTCATCGATGCATTCATGTTGAAGAGAAGGGTTTGAATTTTATTTCAGGTGTTTTTAAATGTGAATAATATTTTTTATTTATGGATATGAGTTTATAAATCATTTAAATATATATGATACTCATTGTTCACACTTGCATTTACTGCTTGCAGACTTGACAATGTTTACATACAATATTTTTTGGTAGAGAGCAAAGGTACTTGTTTATAGGTTTCATAAAAAATAATGAATCCCTTATTATAGTTATATCTTTAAAAAATTATCATAACATATGTTTCAATGATGATATACCACTAAATAAGTTGAAACCACAATCAAAGGGTTATACCACTAAATAAGTTGAAACCACAATAAAAATGGAAAATAGAGGTCTAGGGGCTTCCTATGGACATATCAAAACATGGTGGTGAAGGGGTTAAAGTAATATAAATGGATAAATATTGTAAATTATTATATGGAAAATAACTGTAAAAAACATTCAGTCAAAAGGAGTGATGGAAGATGAGAATTGCAAGCTTTAAATTGCCCTTAAAAACACTAAAACCAAATATAGAATTCTTCAATTTTAAACCATGAAGTGGCTATTGGTATTATAAGGAGAAAATAAGGAATATTATTACGTTTTTATGTCTTAATTATGAAATATATACTAAATTTACATGAGTATAATCAAGGTGATGTGGACATGTAGTGTTTCAAGCTTCATTTGCACATACATGCATGTCTAGCTCCAAAATTGTCCACCTACAACCAAGACATAATCTCCATATCATCTATGAAAGGGAGTTTAAACATTGAGATATAAATTTTGGTGATGAAATTTGATTAGTTTTTGAGGTTTTAAGCTCTATGTAAACCTACATGACTCCCTTCATGTGAAACATGCACACCTGTAACCAACTTTAAGTGGTTGAGACTGATAGTGACCTAAGTTGGCATTTTTGAGAGTGTTTTGGATATTTTAAAGTAAATTAAGGCAATATAAAATAATAATTGGATTTTTAATTTTCAAGTAAACCTATTTACATTATGAACAGGGTCTCATAAAATGGTATGGACCTACAGAACCCTAACAGGTAGAGTTCTTAGTCAACGAACTGTAACTAGATTTAGGAGCATTTCAAAACCCAAGATGTAAGGCTAAAGAGTGTAGATGAAATAATGATATTTTAATGTGGTAATTATAACTTAAAATACCATTCTAATTACTAATTCATAAAAATCAACACCTACAGGTGCAGTACTAGCATTAAACACAATGAAATTGGAACTTAGTCCAGTCATGCAAGGTGTATAGAGGGGTAGATGAAGAAGGAATATGGTGTGAAAAAAATGTGAACCCATTTTACCTTATAAAAATTGTATATTGACACTCTCTTTATATGTTATATAATAATTAAAGGGCTCTAAGTAGATCATTCATAGTCTATGGAGAATAAACCATGTACACAGTTTCCTTAACAAGTCTATCTCAAAATTTCATACTTATAGAAGTTATATTATTAGAATAAAATGCTTAATTTTTGTGGAGGTAATAATTAACACTTAAATAATCCTCTAAAATATCAAATTTTATTGTAAAAATAGGGGAATTACCCTCTTTTTTGTCTCACATAGATGTTACTTTCCCTGCATAAACCTTGTAGTCTTGTCAAGTGGAGAGCAAGAGATAGACCAGGGGTTAAGATAAAATTGAAAAAAGATGTGAAGATTTTCATAAAACCTATAAAAATCATGGGAAACAATCATAGAGGAAGGAAAGAAAACAAGGTGCTAAAAAGACCCAAAGTTGTAGTTAAGCCCATTGGGTAGGGTTTGACCTAGAGCCAATTTGATAGACCAATGACATCTCCAACTTTGGTATTGGTTTATAATAGGAAAAATTATGTTTTTGGGATAATAATGGAATTTTTTTAGCTTTTTATATGTAGAGGAACCATCAAAAACTTATGGTAGTCTTTGAGATGTAAATAGGCCTATTAAGCAAGGATTAGGCCTAATGCCCAAACAAGGAGTCATCTTTAGTTCTAACATGAATTAATCATCTAAAATTATTAGATAATGTTTATGGAGTCACTATAAAAGTCTGTGAACCATTATTATGAAATCAAACCTAAAATAAGCCATTTTTTGGACTTTAAGCCAACCTAGACTTGCAAAGAAGGTGAAAAGAGCTCAATTGGTCAAGTTTTATTGCTCATATCTTTCATGAAGCATTGCATATATGCCAAAGGAGTTAGGGGAGGTTTTTAGGGGTATTTAAGGCCATGTATTTAGAATTTTTTTTCAATTTGGATTTCTAGTTTTTATGAACATACCTTAAGAGGTCAAAAAGATCTAAAACCCTTCAAAATCCTTGCAAGTGACCAGTTTGTGAAAATGGAGTTGGAAAGATAATCTAATGGAATAGTTTGACCATGAATCCTATTGTAATTTTTATAAGACTCATTAAAAATCCCTCCCATGCTTTTTGGTTGTATGAACTTGTATTAACTAGGTCAAAATGGGGTATTTTGACCATTTCTTGTGTTGTGTAGGCTATAGGATGATTTTGAAGGTCCAATAAAGTTTGGGGGAAAATTTTAGAAGTTTTATAACTCCCTATGGTCATTTAATTTCAATAAAAAAATATTAAGTGTCAAACCCAGGTGCTTCATCTTAGCTAGTCAAAATTGGCATATTAGACAACCTAGTGAATGGTGTGAAAACTTTATGATAATGTATTTTTAAGTTATAACTGATTTTTATAAGGCCATATATGGTATTTAAACTTTTTGTCCACTCCATCACAAGTATTTTCATGAGAAACTGATGGCAATTTTTAGGACAAGTGTGTAGGGTACATGAAAGAGGATTTTTCTAGACTACAAATGATGATAACTCCTTTCCATGTGACTCTAGATGACCAACCCTATAAAAAATTCATGGTTAGGAATGTATTATGTCCTTAACCTTAATACCAATAATTTTATATATTAACAATCATCTATAGGTGTTCAAATAGGGATAATCATATAAATAATTTTTTTGAACTAGAATGAGGAGTTTTATGCCATTTTTATTCAAGTTTATGCCTTAAATTGACACTTGTGCTTCCTGATATTGAATGGTTTATCCCACATCCTTCTCTCATGCACAAGAAAATTATTTTATTATCTTGACAAGTGTTCTTTCAACACTTGGACCTCTCTCTCTCTCTCTCTCTCTCTCTCTCTCTCGCTCTCTCTCTCTCTCTCTCTCTCTCTATCTCATGTTGTATAAGAACTATCCATTTTGGCCATTGTATGGATGCTCCACCTGAATATGGAAAAGAACTAATAAAATCCATACCATTTGATCAATAATACTCAATAATTAATATTCATAATGTTTTCAATTGGATGATGAATCTTTCTTAGTGAAAACTATGGATTCTTTAGCATGTTATTTCATTCTTCCACCTATTTGTAGCCTCTTCTTGTAGGGCATGTGAAGTGTTCCAAGAGATGTATAGGTATAATTGAGTTAGTATATTCACTAATTTCATTCAAGGCACATTTTATATTCCTCCTAACCTAAGTCATTCATCCATAACCTCATGATGTAACATTCATGTGAGAATACATAGATTGAAGAAGTGTATGTTCACTTTGTCCTTTGTTCTCATTTGTAACATGCTATTGGTTAGAAGTAATAATGTTATTTGTTGTATCACATGAATTATAATAGTTTTATTTCAGTTATCTCTCTCCCTTTTCACCCCCAAAGTTTAGTTGTAGTTGTAATCCAAAGTGGTGTATTAACACAACTAGCCCTATCAAGAGATTCACCTCATTCTTAGGCTACAGACAAGCCCAAAGGTGATTTTATTAGGATACTTAGATGAGGAGAGTTGAGACATATCCTTAAATGGTGTCATATCACCCATGCGTCACCCTTACGTATCTACAACTTTAAATTAGGCCTTTATATCTTTTATAGGTCTGATGGAGACCTATACACCCATTTATCACTTCATCAAGTACATAAGACCACTTTTAATTACATATGTCCACTCTAGATGACCCTTTTGACATCCTCAAATGATCACAGTCATCTCTAATTATCTCTACAAATGCTAAATAAAGTCAAATAATGACCTTGTAAATAAGAACACCATAAATTAATACATAGTCAACTTCTTAAGCATTATTCATACTTGAGATAGATTTATCACACTTCTGAAATCCATACAAATTATCCTTTTGGATTATGCAACACTCTTTAATAACTAAGACAACATGAAACAACATCAACACAAGCTTAATTATCCTTCTCAAGTCACTTAAATAGTAAACCCTAAAACACAATCAAATTTGAACCTTAATAACTTTGAATGTACACATTTTCAAACCTTAAAATATATATTTCCATATGAATCTTGGAGTTCTCTACAAATTCTCTTTCTACACCATGAGAAAATTATACCTGTATCAAAATATATGGCCTAAAAACCAAACACTAGTCTTTCCTTCATTAAATTCAAATAGTCATAGTTAAACTTTAGACACCATGATAGCATATCATGTCCTCACATCTCAATTTAAACACACACTTTATATCTTCTTTTATCTTTTACTCATAGTGCATCACTACCCAAACATTAAACTTTGAATACTTGGCATCATCTCACTTCTTCCTAACATCTTGGAACAAACACACACTATCAATCTCATGTATGTATCTTGATCTTTATCTATATTTAAAAATTGGATAGATTTAATTCATTTTGACAAATACACTCTATTTATATTGAATAGTGTGAACACTCACTCACTGACAGATCTTATAATAAGCTCAATCTTTACCTCTGCCTATCATTAGGTTATTGTCACTTTGACCTCATTGACTTGATATGCACTATTAGATCAATATGTATGATTTCCCATGAATTTTTTTTATCTTGATTTGGTACTAATATTAATCTCTTTAAAAATTGACTAAGAATGAGAACCATTTTGATCTACTTGGAAGGCCAACTTTGGACCTTAATAACTTTGTTGCACTTAGATGCATTATCTAAACTTTAGACCATATGATCTACTCACATAGTAAAATCCAACCATATATTAATATTCTCTTAGAATCCTCATTCACACAAGATATAACACCATTAAATTTCTCACTTAGATTTCTTACCACATAACCAACTATGTCAACAATTTCCTAGGAGGCTAACTTTGAACATGCATATCTTGTGTCATGCTTCATCATATGACCTAGAATTTAGTGCATATCAACTAGTCCCAAAATTAAACAAACCCATATGATCAAATTATTTTGATACCTTTAGATGTGTGAAATATAACACCATCAAAATGACTTCTCAACTTTTCTTACCACATTGTAAATTTGGTTAGGTATGGGAAAACACTATCAAACTGCCTAGGAGGCCAACTTTGTACTTGAATATCTTATGTTGAAATTAATTGTATGACCTAAAATTTAGTACATAGAAACTATGCACAAATATTATCACAACCATATTACCAACTCCCCCTGACTCATCCGCATGTGGCAATGGTGATGTCAGTAAACTACCTACTCAAATTTTCTACCACTAGACCCAAAATGTCTAGATGAAAATAATGATCAACTATATGAAATCAACTCATGTACATAATCACTTAAATAATTATTGAGTTGTAATATACCCCTTTAACATGATAAAATAAACATACTCATCCCTAAACATATCTAACCATTCCAAAATTCAATATCAACCGGGCCTCCTTCAAGCATACTAAGACAAGCACATTGCACACTTTGTCATTATCACTTAGAATATCAACGAAATTAATCCAATCTCATATAAAATTTCATGACATCACCATGAAATCATTTGAGAACCTCTAAAATTATCCCCCTTTGTCATTGACATCAATACCCATCAATATACAACTCACCTTTCTCCTCTCTCTTCAAGCACTCCACAATAAGAACTTTCTCTCCCTTTGACACAATGAAAAAGTGGGAAAAAACTAATCTTGAGGACCTAAAAATACTATAAATAGGATAATACCATCTTAAAAATATATTAGAAACTCCCTCTTTCCTTGAGCCTACCTCTTCTTGCCTTGACATCATCCTCTTACTACATGTCAACATTCTTCTTCAACCAAGCACTGTAACCAATGAACATATAAGTAAAAAAAAACTAAAATATATTGTAACTCACCAATAAATATTTGAATGGGACTCCCCCTAAGATTTATGATCCATTTCACCTCTTGAGCATCTTCAAATCTCCACACACCATGAAGAATTACCACATAGGCTTACTAGCCTTCTCTCTTAAGCCACCTCATGGATTATGAACAAAACATGCCACTCACCAAATAGGAAACATGTTTTAAACAAACTTGATAACTCACCTTGAAACATATATACCTTTCTATATTAGAGAAACTAAGTAAAAATTACTTTTCTTCATACTAGGCCTATCTAGTCTCCTTGTAGCCCTAACTAAAACTTACAGAGCCCACAATTTTTTGTAGACATAAATTCATGATCTGAAATTTCATATATAGAACACTATTATATACCCCCCAAATCACACAAACTTAAATAACCTATCTCATGCTCTATAACATACTTCCTTCACAAACCTACTAGTTAATTAGACCTCTAATTTGAAAAAAAACTTGAATTACTTGAAATACACAAAATTTTAAAATATATATGAATATTGATTTGACAGCCCATTTGGCTAATTAAATCTATTAAGAAGTCTCAGATATCAACTCATAAGGAAAAACACTTTTCTAGCATAGCCTAAAACCCTAGAATCTTAAAATAAATAGAGTCAACAAACCTCATTTAGGTTAATGTCCACCTCTAAAACTTATTTTACACATGGAGACAACCATTGCACACTTCTGGATCAATATTTGAGCTTTCACATCTTTGGTAACCCATACATCATATACCCCATTTTAGGCCTACTTTCCCTTAAGCCAAAATTGAGAAAATTGAAATCACTCAAAAATCTTCAATTTGTCTTCAACATAACTTTAGACCACAAAACCACTTGAATATCATCAAAAATAAGTGCACAGACCTTTTTGATCATTAAAATCTTCTTGACATTGCATCAATCTCATTATGCCATTTGGCAATAGCTCCTTTATAAACCTCTAGAACAAGCTCATGAACTTGTTGATCCTCTTAACCAATGACCTTCTCTATAATAATTTGTCATTATGATTTTGAGCACACAAAATTTATTCTCCACAAGAAAGATGTCTCCTAATAAGGATAAGAAGAGACATCCTACTTCACAATTTCCTAGAATGGTGTGAAACTAGGAGGTGCCCACAACTCCTCGTATTCCATCTCCTCAGTCATTTGATATTTGTAGTTACTCTTCATATTTTTAGGCTTAAGATAAATGAATCAATCATACACTATAACATTATCCTTTTCTTCTAGGATTGGATTAACAATACATGGAGATAACATAGATTCATGACATACCTTCTCATCTAAAAAAACTTCCTTATAGTTTATAACTTCATCACTAGGCATAAAAAATTGATGTTATTTACATGAAACTTGCTTAGTAATAACAAGATGTTTACTTAGATCCATACACATCTCATAACTAGCCTCAACCATTACCTTGGTCTCTTTATCCTCAACATGAGTAGATAATGAGAACCCTTGACACTCTTTAACTTTTATAGCATTCTCCACCATAACAAACACATTAGTTGGACTAGCAAACCCATCATGATTCATACTTACCACCTTGGGTTTCCATGAGTTAACATGACTTATTCCTTTCACTCTAGGAGCTTGATTGAACTCATTTTGACTTGATGACATTTGCTAGCAGAATCTAGTAATGTGGCCAATCTTCTCACAGTTGTAGCAAACAATACTCCTTGATAAAAACATAATTTTTCTTAAATTTTTTGAACAAAAACTTGCAATGTGTCTTATGTGATGAAAAATAAAATAACCTCCTCTTTATGGAGAGGACTCACCTTCTCTAACCTTATATGGATAATGATTTAAAAAGTGTCCCACATCAAGATAGTTGAAGCACTTAACTTTGTTCACACCTTTTGACTGATGATCCCCAAAATAGTTCCATGAAAACTCATTTCTAACAAGTCTCTTACAACATCTAGCTCTATGCCCAAACTAATTAAATGTGTAATAGTAACCATTGAAACTTGCATACCTCATGGCATTTGGTTGTTTGATCTGATTTATCTTTACTTTTCCAGCACCTTCATTCTTTATTTGATGATTTGTCTTCAAACTAATATTTTTCTTGTTTATAATTGTCTTTATCTTATCTTGAGTTTCATTATCTATTTCTTCTTTGTATCCAAGACTAGTTTTATCACTTGCATATTTTTTATAATTTAAAATATTATCTATATCATTTAAACTCTTTTCAAATCTCACAAATGACTTCACCTTACTACATGTCTTCTCTAACTCAGATTTCAATGACTCATTTTCAATTATATACCTTGAATATTCATCTTATTATCTTTCAAGCTTGCAAATAGGATTTCTAATTAACAATTGATATTTTTGAGTATGTCTTCATGCTCCTTGGTATCTTCATTCATTATTCCCTTATACACATTGAATTTCTTCTCATCATATTTGAGTTGAGACTTCATCTTATTGTTAATATTCTTCTCAATATTTAGTTATTCAAGACCATTTATCAGTGTAGCCTCATAGTCTACCTCATCTTCATCTTCATCATCATTTGTGTCACTCCAAGTAGACTCCTTTTGATGTGAGCAACCTCCTTCCTTATCCATAAAGAGGTAATCATATCAAATAGGGCAATCATCTTCATGATCACTCTCTGAGTCACTATTTTCACTCTCATCTAATGAGCTATAGTCTTTACTGGTGTGGAGACCCTTCTTTTTCTTGAAAAACTTCTTCTTCTTGTCATACTTTTTAAAACATTTTTTCCTCTTATCAGACTTGTATGTCTTTTTATATTCATCTTGGTCTTCATCATTCTCTTCATCATCATGCTTATGAGATCACTTTCTATTAAAATGTCCTATATCTCCATAATTGAAGCATTTGAGGGGTAGTTTACCCTTATACTTGCCTAAACCTATTTTCAATTTCCTTGTAAACAAAGTAATCATTTCATCCTCATCAATATCAAAAATGTCATCCTCTTTGGGTTTATTACCTTATAACTTCTTCTTAGGCTTCATCTCTTTCTTGAATGTTTTTTTCTTCTCTGGTGGTATATCATCAATCTTCCTCATCTCATAGGTAGTAAGGTTGCCATGAAATTCATCTAACTTCAGCTAAGTAAGATCATGACTTTCTTCTATAATAGACAGTTTAGGATCACCCTTGAGAGAGAGGTACCTTAACACATTTTTAACTATAGTAGTTACTTGAAGATTCTCTCCAAGACCTTTGATGATGTTCATAATCTCATCAACTCTCTATATAAAAGATTCCAAAAAAATCTTCTTCCTTCATCTTGAAAATGTCAAATTATATTCAGTGAGTCTGTAACTTTGCCAACTTAACTTTTGAGTCTCCTTTATAAATAGTCTTCAATTTAACCCACATTTCCTAAGTATATTTACAATGGATTATCATGGTGTATTCATTCTCTCAAATACCACAAGTGATAGCACTCATTGCCTTAGAATTGTTCTCAAATAACTTCTTATTTTCAACACTGGATGGAAGAATAATAGTTATAAAATGACCATCCATAACAAATTGAAAAATGTCAGACCCTAGGGACATGATGTAGTTCCTCATCCTTACACTCCAATAATCATAATTAGAACCATTTAATATTGGTAATTTCTTAGTAGAAACCTCCTTGATGACTACACATTATACCTTGGATCACCTTCAAGCTATTAATCCTTTACCAAAGGACTTGATCTAATTCCAATTATTAAAGGTAAAATCACTAAGAATGGGGTGAATCAATGAGCCCATATAATACAACTTCAATGTCAAACCTTTAAAAAAAAATCAATTACCATAAGCATTCATGAAGCATACATGTCATTCATAACAATGAACAAGAGAGACAATGCAAGATCAAACACATGACATATGTGGGAAACCCTCTTAGGGGAGAAAAAATAATTAAAAATGTAATTGTAATATTATCTTATAATAACAAGAAAAAATTTAGACCAGTTACAACTGATCAAGGAACTACCATCCCTTATTTAGTAACACTACAATCCCACAAGGTACTATAACACCTATCTAGCTGAGCAATCACAAAAACTAGAATTTTTAGCAAGCTTCACCTTAAAAAGAGGCTACAACACCCTAGATTTTGAATAGACATAAAAAAAACTTATGAACACAACATTTCATGAACATTGATTGACTACCAATGTGATGGAGATATAAATTATATCAACTCTCTTTAGCTCTACACAATCAAAGTATCTAAAACATCCTTTTAGATCACCCTAGACCTCTTCACTCATCCTCAACCTACAAGAGCACTATTATACCAATATAATTATGACCTATAGGTCATACACATATTACTCAATCTATATAATTCATCAACTCATCTATTAGGCACTCTCCATTTCCTTTGCTCCACAACTCTCACATGCACACACATCTTACTAGTCTAGAAACCATCACATTTGGTTTCACTATTTATAGATAATTCATGATCATCACCATATATATTGGCCAATAATTATGAATTAACCCTTAATAAATCTATCACATCAATACATAGCTCAAAACCATCTAGGCAGGTTGATTATAGCATCCATGGATCACCCTTAAGTAACTACACCTTTCAATTAGGCCCTTATAGCCCTAATAGGTCTCAAAGAGACCTATTCACCCATTTAAAACTTCATCAAGAACATAGGACCACTTTCAATTTCATAGGTACACTCCACATGACCCCTTTGACACCCTCAAATGTTCATAGTCATCTCTACTTATCTCTGTGAATGCTCAATCAACTCAAATAATGATCTTGTACATAGGAACACCATAAATGAACACACATTCAACTTCTTAAGATTTTTTTCATAATTAGGATGCATTGATCAAAACTCAAAAATACATATAGATGATCCTCAAGGAGTTTAAAACACTCTCCAATAGCTAAGACAACATGAAGCATCGAAACACCATAAATAAGAGCTCCATTATCCTTCTTGAGTCACTTAAAGAGTAAACATGAAAACATAGTCAAATTTTAACCTTCATAACTTTTAATATACCACTTTCATACCTTTAAATCTATATTTTCATATGAACCTTGGAGTCTTCTACAAATTCTCTTTTTACACCATTAGCAAATTATACCTATATCAAAAGATATGGCCCAAAAACTAGACACTGGTGTTTCCTTGGTTAAATTCAAATATTTGAATTAAAATGATCATAGTTAAACTTCAGATACCATGATATCATATTGTGTACTCACATATTAGATAAAACATACACTATATATCTTTTTTAAACTTTAAATTATAGTGTGTTCCTATCCGAATGTTAAACTTTGAATTCTTGGCATCATCTCGCTTTTTCTTGACATCTAAAACAAACATGCTCCATCGATCTCCTTTACATATCTCAATATTTATCTATTACTAAGCATTATACACATTGAACACAATTCTCTTAATATGATCCATTGATCTTGAATAATATGAACACCCACTCATCATCATATCTTAAAAGAAGCTCAGTCTTTACCTTTGGCTATCATTAAGTAACTATCACTTTGACCTCTTTGACTTGGTACATGTTAGATCAATATATATGATTTCCTATGAACTATTGGCTCTTCATTTGGTCTTGATATTTATCTCTTATAAAATTCCAATCTATTTGGAAGGCCAACTTTAGACCTCAATAACTTTTACAAATGATATGAAATTTGGAACATATGATATCCTCACATAGGAGAATCCAAATTTGAAACCCTCATGTGTGCTAGATATAGTTCAATTAATATTCTCACTTATATTTTTTTTCCATAGAGATAACTGTGTTAACAACTACTTGGGAGGCCAACTTTGAACATACATATCTTTTATCATGATTCATCGTATGACCTAAAATTTAGAGCATATAAGCTAGGAATAAAATTTAAAAAAAACCACATGATCAGCTTCTCTTGACACCTTCACATGTGTGAAATATAACACTATCAAAATTCCTACTTAGTTTTTCTTGCCACATTACAAGTTTGGCTAAGCATGAGAAAACACTATCAATTACCTAAGAGCCCAAATTTACACTTGCATATCTTATGTTTCTCTTCGTTATATGACATTAAATTTAGTGCATAGTAACTAGGCACAAATGTGATCACATCTATATGACCAACTCACCCTAACTCATCTACATGTGGCAATGGTGATGTTAGCAAATTACCTACTCAAATTTTATATCATTAGACCCAAAATGTCTAGATGAAAACAATGATTAACCATATGGAATCCACTCATACACACAATAAGTAAAATCATTATTAAATTTTGATAGGATCCCTTACACATTCTCTAATAATTGTACTCATCCTTGAACATCTCTCACCATGCCAAAACTGAAGATCAACCAAGCCTCCTTCAACTTTACTAGGACAAGCAAATTTTACACTTTTCCATTTTTACTTAAAATTTGACGGCACTTCATCCACTCACCTACACACCTTCATGACATTATTAACAACTCTCGAATAACATTCCCCTTGATATCCTTTTATATTTGATTTTTTTTTAATGTTCTTTGGGTGTGTTTTGCATGCCAAGAACATCTAGTTTTGCATTCATCATTTCACACACTCATGCAAGTGAGAAAACTAAATTTGAGATTAATCCATCTTTGTATCATTATAAATTTAAATTTGGATTGACCACGGATATTCTAAGTTAATCAATTTCACTTTATTCTTGATAATTTGATATCTTAAGTGTTAGTTACAAAACTAGTGTTTGATATTTCAAGTGTATGCATTGAAAAGGATAAAAAAATGGTAAATGACATTGTTGACATAGGAAAAAAAATCATCAAAATATTCAAAACATAACTATTATAGGGTCAATATTTCCCCATAATGACCAACATTGGTAGTTGATACTATCCACTTATAGTTAGTTCTAACCCAAACCAGAAATGCTAATTACTTCTAAAGAACATACAATCACAGGATCAAGATCAATCCATAAAAGTCAAAATTAACAATTGATACTATCTGCTTCTAATAGGTTCTATGCGAAAATAAAAATAACTATCAAATCAATTAATGATCATAATACAATTACTTCATAAGACTTATGATTAGAAAACCAATCCATAAAAATCTAGAAAGTGTGATAAATAAGCTAAGTCTTTCTTTATCCTCTTGTATTTGTTTATTATAACTTGTAAAAATTGCATATTATTATTATTAATTTTATTATTATTATTATTATTATTATTATTATTATTATTATTATTATTATTATTATTATTATTATTATTATTATTATTATTATTATCGTCATCATCATCATCATCGTCGTCGTCGTCGTCGTCGTCATCATCATCATCATCATCATCATCATCATCATCATCATCATCATCATCATCAGCATTATGCTAATCCATATTTATCTTATATTATCTTAGTTTATATATTTAAAGGGCTATTAACAAATTATTCCAATTTTAGATAAAAACATATTTGTGAACTTGCATTTTAATTCAAAATTAATTAACAAAATTTTAACTTGGGATTTATATGTGGGATTGTATTTTATGAATATCTATTATTCCTTTCTTGTTTTCCATCTTAATCTTCAAAATACTTACCTTAACTAGAACCCCTAATAATCCTCATCCCTTGGATTTTCTATTTAATAGCAATGATGTACCCTATGATTACTATAGTGAGTGAACTAATGATAATCACTGGATGATTAACATTTTTTTTATGTATATGAGAAGTAATATTGTGAAAGAAATGATTATAATTATAATTATTAAGAATCATATAGTGAGGAAGAGGAAGAATATACTACGTATGAAATAGAAGAGCCTATATCCCTTAATTATTAATTTGAGTATTTTATTAATCATAAATTAAAATAAGAGGAACATAATAGTAATCCATATTCCTACTCCCCTTATGTTTCATGAATTAAAATATGTAGGTTATTTACTTGAGAATACGCCTCGATTATCATTATAATTTTCTACTACACTTCATTGCATTTAATGTTACAAAACAAAAATGGATAAGAATAAAAAATAATGCGCAAATAAAGTTTATGATAACACTGTTGTTACATTAATAAATCCTTCTCATGATATAAAAAGTATAAATGAAAAAAAATTAGAATGTGATTCTAATTTTCTCTCTAGAAAATGCAAATGATACAAAATAATAAGTGATTCTCTTTTTCTCTCTAGAAAATGTAAATGTTACAAAAATATAATGTGGATGATAATAAAAAATAATGTGCAAATAAAAGTTATGATAACACTATTATTACATTAAAAATTCTTTTCACGATATAAACAATATATATGATAAAAAATTAGAATGTGATTCTCCTTTTCTCTCTAGCAAATGCAAATGATACAAAATTAGAAGTGATTTTCCTTTTCTCTTTAGAAAATGCAAATGATACAAAATTAGAAGTGATTTTCCTTTTCTCTCTATAAAATGTAAATGATAATAAAAAATAATGCACAAATAAAAGTTATGATAACACTATTATTACATGAATAAATGTTTCTCATGATATAGATAATAAAAATGATAAAAAAATAGAATTTGATTCTCCTTTTCTCTCTATAAAATACAAATCATACAAAATTAGAAGATTCTCATTTTCTCTCTTGAAAAAGTAAATGATACAAAAATATAATGTGATTATAATTTTATCTATCTATAAAATAAAAATTAAACAAAAGTATAATGTGGTTCTCTTTTTTATTTCTAGATAATATAAATGATACAAAAGTAGAACATGGTTCTCCTTTTATCTCTCTATAAACATGTGTTACAAAAAATATATAGATATAAAAATATATGTATATTAGAATAGCTTTTCTTTATATTATACTAAAAATAATATGATAGTCAAATTACACATGCAAATCTTAGTGACATTCAAAATAATGTAATTTATTCTCTACGAACTTCATGTGACATATTTGATACAATATTAAGTGTTTACAAGTTACACAATGAGGTTTTAATAATTGTAAATTTTATTATTTAATATTCCATTATACCTATGTTTTAAGTATATGTTACATTAAGACATATGAGTGCACCTTTATAAAATCTTAGTATTTCGATTAGCCATATTGTGTCCATAATGAATATTATACGAGACCTTTAAAAAACTATCAAATATTAATTTTTAATTGTTATAATTTCATAATAATATTACAAATAATGTCATTAAATATAAAAATCTTACACAAAATTTATTTGAGTATCCATATCTAAAATAGTTTTTCATGACTACGCTTCCTTTATTTGACGATCATAGAGACCCTACTAATCACTTGACACAATAAATACATTACTTTAGTCATTTAGCCAAGGACAAATGAATATTTTTAAAATATTTCCATAAATTTATAACATGATATGATATCTATTTGTTTTATAGTTTTCTTATTGGTTCTTTACACTCTTTGACATAACGAGCCGCTAATTTGGAAATACAATTCATATTTAGTAAAGGTTTTCCTATTCCACTTAAATAAAGAGAATTTTAAAATCCTTACACTTATTTTAAAACAAATATATGGATATAAAACACCATGCATTTGATCATGATGGTAATGATACATTTGAATTAAGACCACCTTCATTAAAACAAAAAGTTACCACTCAAAAATACAGAATTCAATGCATCTTATCTAAAAATAAAAGTATTGTCAAGGATTCCTAAAAAAGAAAAATAATTGAAAAAATTGGTTCATAATAAATCACATATTCTTTCTCCTTTAAAAAATTCTCACAACAAGCAATAACCAATAAAATATTTACAAAAAGGAAAAACAATTAGTTTATAGATTAACACCCATAGTAAAATTATCTGATTCTAATAAGAGGCAACCACTAAAGTTTGATCACCTTAGAGATACACCACGTGATATATTACATACATTATTGGATAATGATATGATTAATCTTCCTATGAATTAATATCATGCACCATATGGATTTAAAAAGATAAAATTTCAAACATTTTTCACTTACCATGGTATTAATGAGAATCATGATAATGATTGTTATGATTTATGACAAAAGTTTACACAAATTACTAAGAGAGAATTCAATAAATTTGATAACAAGACAAAAAGGTCTTCCTCTCCCAAATTTTATTGTAGTTATTCTAGTGTAGTGAAATGGTAAGGATCCTAGTGAAGAGATGCCTCACGACACAATAAAAAACTTACAAAGTGTCTTAAACAAAATTTCATTATTAGCAAAAATACTAAATTATATTATGATCATATTATATTTGCATAGTGGCTCTTTATCTCCCTTAAATATCTCTCATATATCTCTTAGCACTCACCTTCACAACTCTAGAGTTCATCCCTTATTATGGGCCCTCTTCTATTAACACAACACACCAAGAAACTCAAAGAAATTTCAATGGACTTTAGTATCTTTATAAAAACAACATTTTCAATTGGATTGACACTTATATTTATAAATGTTATGGCTTAGTTACTAGCACATCTAGTCCATAAACTTATAGTTATCCTCAAGTGGTATTGAAACCAACAATAGGTCTAAGATATGAATAAACTAGGTTGAGTCAGACCTTGAGCCATGTGGTTATAAAAAAACTTAATTGCAAATAAACCTCTTAAATATATCATCTTTCACAATAATTTTTGGCCTTATTTCTAATAAGTGTCATTTGTTCTAGTTTGATAACCAAATTTTTGTCCTTTATGGTCTAAGGGTCTATGTTAGTGGCCTTGGGTCTTGATTTTATGCCCTCCTTCTCTAGGTGTATTTTTCCCTTAGATCTTAGTGTTTTAGTTATTCCTTATGTATCATTTTAATGATTTTTCCCCTCTAGGATTGGATGAATGGATTATTTTTCATACCATTCACATGTTTTTCTCACTTGTCTCTCATGCACCTTTTAATGGGTTCCCACATGTGATTGGTAAATAATCCCTTGTGTTGTCCTTCAGTGCCAAACTTTCCTTTATCCATGCACTATAAAACTAAAATTATTTTTGTTTGCCTGGGATACTCATACATCAAAATATTTAGGTAAATAAAATGTATCCCTTCATTACATTGGATCTAAGAGATGGATTCACTCTTTTGATCAATTCTCATGACCAAGGAATTCTCCTTCACTTGTGTTTACCTAACCTAGCTTGTTTTGTGCTCTTCAAGATATTATTCCTCTTATTTTATATCTTATTCTTATCCACTCTTATTATTATTCTTCCTTCCTCTCCACCTATTCTCTTACTTCATCTTATGGGTATGTACCCACCTTATAATTTTAATTCATCCAATCTTCTCTTCTTCTCATGCATGCCTCACACTCTATCCTATGTAATCTTTCTTCCCTATGTTTTCCTTTATGATTATTTCTCTTCAAATATTCTCTCCTCCATGGGGTTTAACTCACCTATTTAACCTTACTTATGTGTATGGTTTACTCAAAACCCTTTTCACATTCATTTATCTTCCCTCTCTCCTGCATCACCTCCTTTGTGAAAAATTTATGCACTATTCATTGTGTATTTTGTGTGGCACATTCATTCTCAACTTTATTTATCCTTTTATCTCTTAATGTGTTGATCCATACTTAGGATTCTATTATTTTATCCATCTCTTATTAGCTTAAGAATATTCTATAAATCCTTTAGTTAGATTTTATGTGTTGTGCACTAATATAACTATGCTCTGCTTATTGGTTCCATATCAACTATCCCACATTTTTATAGTCTATTGATTTATTTACCCTTTTATCCTCTACACACATATTCATCCTTATCCTCTTGGGTATTATTTCATCTTCTTCTCATAGTTTTTCCCTTATATTCTACTCTAATTGGGTCTTTATCCATTCTATTCTTTCTAATCCTTTAGGCATTGATCTTACCATGCATCCCATGCCTTAGTGTATTCAATATGGCATTATTCTATCTCTAATTTTTTTCACCTTCCTCTCATATTTTATTCATGCAACCTTTATCATGTATTATGTTTCTACTTATCACACATTTATTTTGATTTGTGGTGTGCTTCTACTATTGCATTTTACTTGTTTTAGGTTTAGTTGCAAGTTAAGCTTATCCTCCTATTATCCTAATATAACACTTCCACCCTTTACCTTTTCCTTTTATTCTCTTTCATTCCTTACAATAGGCATGATTCACCTACTCCACTTTTTCTACTTACATTATGCTCTTATGTAATCTTCTTATTAGTTGGTTCTTCTCTAGTGGTATTTCCTCTTCACACATTTATCCAATTAAAATCTAGAGATCTCTAATAGCTACCTTAGTAGTTTGATTATATAATACCTCAGTTTATTCTCACACAACTTTTGTTATTCATAATCTACTTCCTTAGTGTGTTACAAATAATATCACCTCTCGTTATCTATCTTAATTTTTAGAATTTTGATAGCCTTTAGGTGCACTTATCTCTCTTTGACATTTCTATTGACTTCACCTTCTTAGATACCTCACAATTTATAATTCTGAGCTACACTCATTTCAACTCTACCTATCTTATGTCACATCTTCTAATATGTTCTCTTTCTAATTACCTCAAAGTTCAACACTCTATTAGCTTTAGTTTTACTCATCATAATTTTGCATCTTTGTTTAAGGACACTTAACCATTCCATCAATCTATCTTTATCAAATTTCATTCTCTTCATATATATCTTAACTATTTTATTATTACCTCTACTTATCACATTTATTACATCCTTTCATTCTATAGGTTGAGATTTAGGCTGACCTTTTCACCTCCTCTTCATTGGCTTTAGATCCTCATCCTAAGGTGTATACATTTCACACTATTAATTTTTTTGCTCTGCAACCCCTTATGTTACTCTCTAAAAATTATCTTATGTTCATTATCCATGCCATGCATAATAAAACTTGTTATTTTATTATTGATTATTGATTGTGTGCTTCCATTATGTATTCTTTACCTAGACACCTTTCTACTTCAGCCTCCCTATCACCGCAAGGAATATTTTTAGGGTTGATTATGTGTTTTCCCATGAATATTCTCTCATCACCTTTATTGGCTCCATGTTCTCCTTACATGACTAAGTTCCCTAGAGACTTCATAGTATCTTGAGGTAGACCTATGCATGTAATAATTGGTATAATCACATAGAGACTACATGTTTTCTTTCCTTTCTTCACCATCTCTTATTCTCCTTAAAGTATGTCCATTATATTGGTGCACCATTCTAGATCCTCTTTTGTGCACTCTTCATCCTTGTAGAGTCTTATACACCTTTCAACATGATATTGTGTTATGAGTCCATGAACCACTTCATCTTATTCTCTAGGTATTATCATCCTTGTTTTTTTCTAATCTATAACACCTACATAGTTATTATTCATCTTAATTAGCTACTCATCTATGCTTGATAAATAACCTTTTCTTTGGCACATTATACACAATACTCTAATTAGAATATGATCTTTGCATCTGACTACCTTAGATCAGATATTCTATTGGTGTTCCTCATTTTTTCACCTCTTCTCATTTTGGATGCTTCTAATTAGTTATTCTGACCACTAATCACTCTTATTACATGTTTAATTAATTCAAATAGGTTATTCTATCACACTCTCACCCTTTTATTTCTCACCTATATTGCCTCAAATTAAAAATTTTATCTATGCCTCTTCTTTCTTACTCTTTAATAGCCTCACGGTTGATGATCTATTATTGATTTATCTTTATAGCTACCATTTTTACACTTCAATAGAAAAATCCTACATAGTAAATCTAGGACCTTCAAACCACTACCATAAATGTGTTGTGAACTTACACATTTCATCCCTCAGCTATCCTTTTCCCGCTCATTTTCTCTCTACCCACCTCTTTCTGATGTAGAATGTTATGTTCTATTCTAATTTCCTCACTTTCATCAATATAGCAATCCTCTATGATCTTCAACTCTCTTCATTAACAACCTCAAGGTTGGGAATCTTCTAGTCTTCACCCCTAATCAATATTATCACTATTTAATGCTATCACTCAAATTTGTACCCTTTGGGAGTTATTTCAAACCTTAAATTTTTTATGTAACATGGAAACACCTCAATATTATGGGTGAATTATTGGAGAGGTGAATATCTAGGTTAAAGGGATATCTCCCCTTGATTAATCAATTAGGCTCGAACACTAATCTACCACTTGCTAAGAAAAACTGAGAGAAACCTACTCTAATGGGGGTGATGCAACAAAATATTTTTCAAAAAATACTAACCAAATGAAAATACACTTCAAAAAAGAGACTAACCTACAAATGAAACTACTCCAAATCTACCTCTCTACATCAATGTTTCTCATGAAGGTTGTGAATAATGCTTGGGATAGGAGGAGTAGTCAAATGGTCATGAATTGATATTAATGAAAAGAAAAGTTACTCAAACTTTCACACTTAATCATTAAATTTAAAGAGACCTCCAAAAGGGATTCCAGATTGAACATGAATGTTAAACAAGGACAAACATGCAAAGGAAGCAAGACTATTAGTCAGTAACATCAACTAATCAAGAATGTATATTGAAACCAGCCCATGGAAAAGGTAAAACTAGATTATTATCATTCAACAAAGGATAAAAATGGGTAAGGATTCACCATAGCTAGGTGGAGGATAAAACTTATCCTATCAATTCAAAATTAATAGAGAGAGAGAGAGAGAGAGAGAGAGAGAGAGAGAGAGAGAGAGAGAGAGAGAGAGAGAGAGAGAGAGAGAGAGAGGTGTCCAAAATGAGTTACAATAAGAAAAATATATGAAACTATCCCATTATGTTTTTAAATACAAGTGTTAGTCTTATGAAGATTCTCTTTTTCTCCAAGTGGCATGGAAGTTTCAAATCTAGCTTGACATCTTGCCTTGCTCCTTAAAACTACCCTTTCTCTAGGATTGTGAATGGACAAGTGGCCTTAATGATGGTAAATTAATGTTTAGTTACATACTTTTTATACTCTTTACACCTTTAAACTAATTTCTAAATTTTCCATTTGACAAATCACTTCATTCTCTTGCTAGGTGTTTTGAAGTCTCATTGTCTCACTAGGCCAATCTTGCTTACAAGTGCCAAAACTTGAGTTCATCTTCTAAAATTAGTTATATCTTCATTGATGGCCTATTAACATAATATAAGACCTTAAAACAATAATTTGGATGTCCCAAACTACCCTTAAGAACTTATTTTGCACCAAAAGGCCTCATTTCTTTTAACACTAAAATCATGTAAACCTCCTTGTGTAGAAGAATGTATAAATGATCCTAATAAAATGAGAATATTTTAAGGACCCATTATAGATTTAAAAATTCATTCATAATTTAAAGTTCTGACTCTAAGTGTAAGTGTCTTTTTTATCCCATTCTCTCTCCTAAATTATGCCTTCTTACCTAACAAATGAGTTTTTGCCTAAAATCACTCCCAAACACATGAAAAATATAGGAAGTGTTTGATTTAATTTACCTATATTAAGGCCAACCACCATGCCAATTTTTATCTCTTGAGACCCTGCACAGATGGGTCAACCATGAAATGGTCAAAAACCCTAGTCTAGGCATTTGACAAGTATGAGAGACAATTTGCGAGTTTGGTAAGAAATTTTTAGTTTCAAAACTTGGAAATAGTTTTTTGAGGTCTGTAAAATCATCCCACATATAATTATTCTAAATATAATCCTCTTGAAGTGTTCTCTAGGCCTGCATATAGGCCTTTTGGTTTGCAAAATAGTGCTTTCTTCCCCTTAGGCCAACTTGACAACTTGTAGAACTTGTATATAACCTTAAAATACCTAATTAAGTGTTTTGATGATAATATAACATTTTTCATGTCCCATGTGACCTCTGTACTTGGCATTGGAGCCACACCCCACTCTTTGCCTCCATAAACAAGGCTTTGACTATGTATTCTACCCATTTTATATGGTGTTGTACTTGTATATGCAAGCCACTACCATGATCAAGTTCTAATGAGACCTTATAAGGTTAATAAATTCATTTATATATCAAAACAATTCAATTTAACTCATTTAAAATCACATTTATCATGTCAAGTCACCAAGAAGGTTTTAAACATGTTTTTTCTTAAGGATTATTCATAAAGAATAGATCCTCTTTCTTTATCCTAATTCCAATATTTTATAGTGATGGCACACCTCCAAAACCTATAAAAACCATTGGGTCCCATGAAAAAAATTATGAGAGATATGAGTACAAGTTGGTGTCTTTCAAGTTGGAAGTAGACCATTAGAGAGGGATTGATAGTCTTAGCCTTTGTTCATGTAAGTGATGGGTCTAATATAAAAATGATTTCATAATATTTAATTTTGAGGACCTATTTACCATATGTTAAATCCAATTATCTCCAAACATTGTTTTCATGATTATACCAAGTGAGATAATATTGGTCTGAAGTTATAGTCTACATCTTGTGAAGCTCAAGGAGGTTTCAAAGGCTTAAATACCACTTTCCTTGTTGCCTCTAACTATATATGGTCTTCAAGGATATATAATATCATCATTAAATTTTAAAATTCTTAAAACCATCACTTTACTCCCAGTTAACTACTTTTTATAAGATTGTCCATCTAGGCATGTGCTCTTAGACTTAGGTTCTATAAGCATAAACAAACTAGTAGGATTATTACACCTTCTCATTGACTATAGGTGACTACATAAATTTTTTATTCACATTATTACATCATTAAAATATGGTATAAATCTTTTCAAAAACCTATATATCTTTATAAACAAGAACTCTCTTATACATTTGACCAAGCAGGCTTATAGCTTGTATTGGCTAAGTAGAAAGGGGTTTTAACATTTTTTCCTCTATTGTTGAGTTTGAGGGTTGTATGTAGGTTATAAAAATGTCATAGAATCATATTCATGAATTTAATCTTGACAAAAACCTCTCATATTCAATCTAAAAAAGAAACCTTTCCTTGCCAAGGTAGATAGGTTTATAGCTTCATGGTTGTGAAGGTAGAGTTGAGATGAGTCCTAACCACTAATATTATGAACATCCTTTAGGTATATTAAATTAATTAAGCTCAAATAGTCTCAGTATTTTTCATTCACTCTAGCTATGTTTTAAATTTTCCTCATGTACATGTTGTTCTCTCTTCAACTTGAAACTAGACTGATCTCTCTAGTAGACCTATAGGTATTCATTTAGGATTGGTCTACAATTTTGAGGCTTTAGGATCTTTATCCAGGTCAATGAATAATATAAATATCTTCTATATCCTACCAATAACCTAATCAAATTATTTTAAAATTATATCACCTTTTCAATGACCTTGTACCTTCAAAATAACCATTCATATGTTTCAAGTTCATCTAAGAGATGGTTTTAGGTGATTACTAGGAAAGAGTTTGAAATTTGAGTATTGAACTTGGTTTCCTCAACTCCATCATTGAAAATTTTGAAAGTAATCAAACCTCATTAAAAATACTTCTCATTACTCTACAAGTTTCATTATCTTTTCATATTTTTCTACATAATTGCATCCTAGTCTTCATATGTAGACCTATGCATGAGTGTTAAGGCATGTAGACCTTAGTCAACTCAATTATATAATAGATTTAAAATGATTGTGTCCTTAAACATATGTCCTTTCTCATTTTGATTCAATCATGTTCACAGTACACACCCTCACATTTTGTATATGCATGTGTATTTTTTTACAAAAGAGGACCTATTATCACTTTGATTTGAACCCTTTGATGAGATGTCTTAGCTTTCCTCATCCAAGTAGAATAATTGAAACACCTCTAAGATTTTCGGTAGCCTATGAATGAGGTGAATCTCTAGATAGGGATAACTCCCTTGATGTACCACTTTGGATCACTACTACACCTAAACTTTTGGGTGGGGGAAGGGAGAGAGAAAAATGAAAGAAAACTATCTTAAGGGAGTGATACACCAAATAAGTTGATGAATTCTAACCAACTACATATTACACATGAAACCAAGATATTAACCAAACATACACTTCTCCAATCTATAACTTCTCACATTAATATTACATTATGAGGTTATGGATGAATGTTTAGGATAAGATGACTAGACAAAAAGCCTTGAATAGCACTAGTGAATAGATTAACTCACTCAACCATGACACTTCCTAGAATACTTCCTATAATACTTCACATGCCCTATAAGAAGAAGATTTCCAACTATAAATAGGATGTGAGAATGAGATAAAATTCTAAGGAAATCATAGTTATCACTAAGAAAGATTAATCATATAAGTAAAAAACACTATGAATGGTCATGAATAGGTAAAAAGTAGTAGTCTTACTGATAAAATGGTATGAAATGAGTATTTATTCACCATACTTAGGTGGAGCATAAGTTACAATGGCCAAAATGGCCAGTTCTTAAAGAACTTGAGAGAGAGAGAGAGAAGAAGAGAGAAGTCCAAGGGTCACAAATAAACTTTCAAAGATAATAAAATTAGTTACTTATGTATGAGAATAGGATGTGGGATGAACCATGAAATGTTAGAAGAGACAAGTGGCTATTCAAGGCATGAAACTCTTGAAACATGGCATAAAATTCCTTTTTTTTGCTCAAAAAATTGCCTTCATGATTTGGACCTATTTAAACATCCAAAAAATATTTAACTATAGGTATGATTATTGGAATGAATGTGAAGGATTTCATACATGCCTCTCCATGCATTGGTTGTAGTCTCGGTCCCCTAAAATCATCTAGGAATGAGCCATCACCATTCTATAGTCAAATTAACTCTTCTTTCTATCACCCCTCACACTTGGCCTCTGAATTGGCTTTAATTTTCCATGAAAATACATGGGATGGAATGTATGATAATTTTAAATACTCTCCATGTCCTTATAAGCATCATGTACACCTTAAAATCACCTCACTTGGAGTTTTCCACCCTTCTCACTAGCTTGGTCACTATGCCAATTTTGATTAGATGAGACGAGAGATCCTATTAAGGAACTTAGGATTTTTTATAAGGAATTAAATAAACATGGAGGGATATAATAATTAAAAATCTTCTTACAGTTTTATTTATCTCTTGAAACCTCCTATAACCTGTACAATACACAAAATAGTTCAAGAAACCCTATTTTGCACCCCATCCATATAATTTCATATAGTCCAATAGGATGGGAAGGATATTGAAAGAGTCTTATATATCCTTTATTACTAATTTTTATAAAACTATGCCATTAGAGAATCTGTCTAACTCCATTTCTCCAATCAAGTCATTATCAAGGGTTTGCAAGGGTTTTGAGTGTTTTAGGATCTTAAGGCTTGTTCATCAAAATCTAACATTGGAAATGAAAATAAATATCATAAAAATAATGTTCAAGGACCATATTAATCTCCCTAAACTCCATAGATCCTCATGCATAACCTCAAGTAAGATGTAAGCATCTCAAGTTTGCTTACTCGAGCTCTTTTTACCATTCTTATAGGCTTGAGGTTATATTGAGCCCAAAAATGGATTCCCCTGCAACCTTTTTTCCTTCTACAAAATTTATCACCTATATAGTTACCCAATACACATGTACAAATTAGTTATAATACTTACCCAAGGATAGAAAGGAAGTTGACCCCTCATTTAGCCTCTTCGCCTCATCATGCTTAATAGGATTACTTACAAAATTTGTGTACTAGGCCATCCAATTAAATTTATTTGAATTATATAATATTATAAATGTTTTTAATGAAATTAATAACATGTTTCAATATGGTATAAATCTCACCTCATGTTAAAAATGGATTTGACCTTTCATTTGTACCTTAGGCCTAAAACTTGCCTATTAAGCATGTCTACACTTTTAAGGGTTTAGAGCACCCTATTTGGTTTCATCCCCTTTAAAAAGTTTCCTCGTGTTTTTTTAGATGTAAATCAATACCACACACATTTTATAAAGATTCAAACATCTCACAAGTCATCTTTTTATCACTCTTCTCCAAGACTACCATTTTGTGCACCTAGTGAAGTGCCCTCTATCTAAGACAAAACAAAGTGCATTCACCCTATTTTTATAACAAAAAAAATGTAGTATTGGATTATAAAAGTGGAAATTATTATCCATACAAAGAATTTCCCTTTGATCAGGTCATTTTACCATTAAACCCCTTCAAAATCCAAGGTAGACTTTTAGGAGATAGATTGTACCCAAGATTCCAAGATGTGGACTATATATTACTTGCTTAGGGTCATTTCTTTGTTATATATCCACTATGAGAGTTATATGATACTATTTCAGTCATGATTAAGGTGTTTTAATCTTGAAAATCACTTCAACTTCCTTACATACCTCTTTCTGTACATGAACTCTCAAGACTATAATTATAATTCTTGATTGTGTCTCTATTTTCCTCAATCAAATGGTGACCCCTGAAAGATACCTTTCATGGATAAGGATTTTAAAATATTATTCAAGACTCACTTAAAACTTCCAAGATGAATTTTATAATGTCCTTACTTGACCTCATACTTTGGGATTTGTATTGCTCACAAGGTTAATCACAGTTAGTTGACTATGTATTGGGTGTTCCTACCAAAAGATGATCCCTATAGATTACACTACACATCTAATCTTGATAAAATATTAAAGACCCCCAAAGAGTATACTATGGTCACATTATACTTTTTCTTACCATTTTTTTCATGTATGAGCTATATCTTAATCAAGAACACTAATTTTTTATTCATTGTCTATCTCAATCACCTCTAGCTGATTGTGTGAGAGTCTTAGGACATGTAGGTGAATATTTTACATTAGAAATATGTTATTCTCTTTTGGAGAACCTATGATTTATCCTCATGAGGTATCACCTATATATTAACATTGTCATGTGTAGGTAACAAATGTGAGTTTGGGTAGTGTACATTATTTTTGACTTATTATGAGTTTTAGGCTTATCTAAATAATCTAAAATGAACTCCTCACATTCTAAAGGATCTAATATAGGTGTCAATACCTCATTTTCAACATGAATTTTCCCATAAGATCACATGTAGGTGCACATTCCAATGGTAGACTATGTGTATGTGTAGTGTATGACTGTAGACCGTGAAAATGTTTTGGGTAATGAAGATTGAAAGTTGAGATAACTAAGAAGGAACATGAAACATAATAATAAACCTATCTTCACCCTCTTAAACCACTATTAATTTAGGAAGACATGAAAAATGGTGGAAACCTACCTATAATACATAAAAGTGCTTCTTCTTGTAACTTAAGATTATATGCATATAAAGACACTTTAAAATAGTAAAAAATTCATGGGTACCATTGGAGGATGGAGTAAGAATCATCTGAAAATAACATCAGTAGGTGAATTATACAAATTTACCCAAAATAAGGCAAAACCTATAAGGTGCACATATTAGTAAGCAAACTAGATAGACTAACTTCTTCGGAATGGTTCATAAAGCATAGGACACCATTCCTCCATAGCCTAATTTAAAATATAATATAATTTAGTGTAGAATACAACCCCAAGATCATTTTTCTTGAAACCTCTCATTTTGACCATACCAAGTACAAACCTGAAGATTATTTTTGCTTTCCAAGCCTAATGGAAGGAGGGTTATGTGGTTTAATCATTTTTTTGAGCTTATAATAAAAAAAATCTCTAAAACAAGTGTTTCTAAGACCAAGGGACACTTATAAAACATCCCCAACTATAGAAGTCTGTACAAATCCATATAACACAAGAAAACTCCTCTTTTTTCAAGAAAATTGCCCTTTTCTGAGGAACATACCACTTTTTAGTTAAGAATAGTTGAATAAGGAATAATAAGACACATTTAATGTGACATAACCTTTTTAAACCATCATATTTCCCTATGAGGTTGTACAAGTTATTAAATGCTTTATTTAAACCCCATATAATAACTCAAAAGGACATATTGACTAATAAGACTAATAACCAAGGCTAATGTATCATTAAATAACATCAATTAACATATAATACACCCTATGACATAATATTAAACCATGTATACATTTTTAAAGATCCATTTTTTACCTATAGGGGTCCCAATTTGATCTATAGGGTCAAATTTGGTCAACAAGACCTACATGTCTATAACTTATAGGTCTCTTTTATTTATTGTATGGACTGTTAAGGACAATTTCTAGAGTCTTATTACTCATAAAATATGTAAACTCTTTTCCTTTATCTATCACTTCTCAATGGTATGTATACTTCTCACTAACACCATATATGTCTCAAATGCGCCCATTCACATGTATGAACTATGCGTATAATCATCTCATATGCAAGGGTTGTGTATTGAATAGAGTCTGTGGTCTAGTTCATTCCTTTTGAGGATGAAAAATATTATTATAAGGTCATATGAGTGTTTATGAATTTATACTAGTCTATCCACTATCAAAACATCTTAATAAGTAACCTAGACCTCATGAAATATTCACCTACAAGTCTGCAAACCTATAGGTGAAATGAGCTTATCTCAGTCCTTATTGAAGGGTGTATATGAGTCTCATTCTCAATATCTTGAGATTATAACATATTAAAAAATGGTCATAAATATTTATCATTTATGTTCATTTCCAATTGGACTAATATTGGCAATCAAACCTATATAAGACTGTTAATACACAAAACATGTTTCTAAAAGGACAATAATATGATATCCATTAAAAGGATATATTCAAAGGGACATTTTTAGAGAGTGAGAACACATGGGTCATATGATATTGAAGGATATTATATGAAAAATGAAATAATTGAAACTTATGAAAGTGACAATCCCTTAAAACAACCAAACACATGCAACAGGGGTGACTGAAACTCCATACACTTGAAACACTTCATCCTTGATGAAGGCACTTAATGAAATCAAGTTATTTTATGAAACCAAAATTTAAATTACAATTTTGACCTTTAAAAACATCCCAAAAAACCATTCTCCTCCATTATTCTCTAAGGTGAAGAAATAAAAACAACATCAGACCCTACTTGATTAGACAAGGCATAATGACCTTTTATGACTCTTAGTGATTGATTATAAAGAATAAGGGATAAATATAAAAATTATTTCCAAAAAATGGAAGCCTAATATGACCCTCTCATCTATAAATAATTTTAGGACTCAACTCTCTCTCCTCTATCCATACCATCCACTTGAATGTTTCCCTTGCAAGCTTGTGAAGAGAGTGATGGAGGTTCTAATGATTTTTTTGAGGACTTGACCCTAAAAAAAACATGTATTTCACCTATATAAGCCAAAATGACACTTTTAAAACATATTTTATCTAAATATGAGTTCACAAGTCATATAAATGCCTAAAACCCCCTTGAAAGCATTGAAAATCAAGATTCTGACCAATTTATGACTTTATGACATATGTGTTAGTTATGTAACTGATCTAGGGTCCTATTAAAGTGTGTTTTATGGAATATTAACTTTTTTGGATTTGGTATACATGAAGTTTAGGAAAAATCACCTTTTTCTTGATTTACTCATACCTTAAAGTCCATTAAAAAACCTTAAACTTTAAAAATCATCATGAAATGTTTAAACAAGGTGATTAAGACATAAAATTACCTTTTCAAACACCTAATAACCTATTATACCTCTTGAAATAATATTATCACTCCATGGTATGACTAGGCTAGCATACACAAAGATAAAGTATTACATTAATTTCTCCAAACTTACCTTAAATAATGCTAATAAGGTTTTATAGAGGATTTTTGAAGGATATTAGGGAATGAAAAAGATATTAACAAGTTTATCAAAACATGACACTCAATTTTTCACCTATAGGGGTTGATATTTTAACCTTGGGGGTCAAAATTTATCAACAGTTGTGATGTAAGGGCATCTTAGTTAGATTTCATTCTTGGTTTGATTAAGGTGCTTAGATGTCTTAGATTCCTTTTCGGATCTTATTTTGGTGTTTTAAAGGTGTTAGGTTACTTGAAACTTTCAAACATACATTTCCTACCAAAAACCATTATTTGAATATTTGAATGCTTGGGATAGTTGTGAGAGGTTTATGGATGTTCTTAGCTAGATAATGATTATCTAATGATTATGTTACGTTTATAAGTGGTTGATAGAGGATGTATAAAACTTGATTAAGTTTTTTAAAACATAATCTCTTTACAAACCCATATGAGGTAGTTTCAAGAGTGGACTAAAGGTTTTAAAAAAATAGTTAGGATAGTTACTATTGATAAAAGAATTTCATTCTTGGATTTTAAAATTAGTTGGAAATATTGTATTTGATTTAGAAGGGACTTTGATCCTAAGAGGTAATTAAAAAGTCTTAAAAATTGAGGGGAATGTCTTGAACCCTATTTTTCTCTATTTATGTAAAGGGAAGATGATTGTGTTGTGTTGATTCATTGAAAGTAGGTCCATAGTAGTTTTTTTTAGATGTGTGGATTAATATTATTAAGTTCCTTTCCAAGCATTGATTGTTTTTTTGATGACCCTTTTATCAAGATTCATATTTCTCGACTTATAAAACAAGATAATTCTATAGAGGTACATATGTGTAGGCAATTGGAAGAGGAAGGCGATAAAATGGAATAACAGAGTCTTACCTATATTGAGTCATGATGCAAAGATTAGTCAGGTGTTGTAATAAACCTTAAAATATACTGAGTAGAGGTAATAATTTCACATTAGAAGACTATATCCAAAGAACATATCTTGAAACATATAGGAAGTGAATATAGTTCATGATATTGTTGTATATATTTTATAATCATCCTTAGAACTAATTAACTATTTGAGATCAAGTCAATCCCCAAAGAGCACTTTTAGTCCTTACTATTGTTGACTTTGCATGTGGGACATTCAAAGCACATGTAAAGAAAGTTATAGAGTTTTTTTATAAATGTAACTCTTGATTTAATAAGGTGTGTGAATGAATTTATATGCATATCAAGTCTATACTATTGTGGATAATATTACATGAAGGATTTAGTAAGATGAACCAACCTTTGGAACCCTACACACATGACTATGTGTTTAAGGAGAACCAGGAATACATGGAAAAGGTGAATAAATTAGTTATGAAGTATAAATAATATCTACATAAGGTGAATATAGTGTGTATACATCTATTTTAATCCTTAATTGAAGCTATAAACTATTAAAAATCAACCAGCCTCTGAGAGAAGTGCATGTAGACCTTGTTTCTATAATTGTGCTTGTAGAAAGGCAATAAGATCATAAGAAAAGGGATAGAGAGGTGTGGATTGAGTATTTAAATTATTTTTTATTATGTTTTAAGCTATTAAAAACATGAAATGAGTCATATTACCCTTTAAAATAAAATTTAGATCTTGAACATTCAAAAAGAATGCTCTTGGATTATATTGACTATGCGAACCCCACAATTAGGGTTTATTGGAAGAATGAATGAAATAAAATAGGTTACACCATCAAAAAGGTTTCAAATTAAAATTAAATTAGTGTCATAGTGTATACAAAGATACTTTGTCATTTTTAGAACATTTTTGTAACCCTTCATACTCTAATAAAAGACTATGTATACAAATATGGTTAACATTCCTAATAGGCCTTAAAAGAGAAGGAAAAGAGCATGAAAAGTGGATTAAAAAATCAATTTAAGATTTAAAACCTTTTGGATAGATAAAATAAGATAAAGGGTAATTTTAAAGTTCATTAATTTCTTGATATGTGTCTATACAAGACTGTGGACACTGAGAAACCTTAAAAAAATAGGCTACTAGAGTGTCATGTGATAAAGGAGAAAAGTTATAAAGGTAAATAAAAGGTAGTGAAGTGTGTATATAATGAAATAATATAAATAAATAAACCTTAAGGATCCTAAGAAAGTTAACAAAACCCATCAAATAGACAAAAGGTAGTGAAGTGTGTATATAATGAAATAATAGAAATAAATAAACCTTAAGGAGCCTAAGAAAGTTAACAAAACCCATCAAATAGATAAAGAATCAATATATCCCTGAAAGACCATTTATACCAAGTCCAAGGACATAATTTGTGACAAGTTGAGTGGTTTCTCTACTTCAATTTTCCTCATAGGTTGATAATATACTAGTTCACACATACCTTAAATACTCTTACTCCTCATGTACTTTCCTCAAAGGGCTTATATTATGCTATAATACTTCTTTTTACATCACACTATTATTTTATTGCTTTCATGTTCTTCCCCTCATATGGTTTTCTAATGCTCTCAACCTTTCCCTAATACCAAATGGTATAGTGCGATGCTAGGGGGTCATAATGAAGGGACACCTCATAACATAGCCAACAACTTACACATCATATCATTAACACAATTTCAATATTAACAATAATGTTACATGATATTATGAGCTTTATAATTTTACAAAAGGGTATTTCAAATCCATTTTAGTTCTTTCAATTCTCTCTTAACACTCACCTTCATGAATCTAATTTTTTTTCAAGTTTGAGCATTATTTTGGTCCCTATTATATACCAAAACACCCCTAACAAACTACCATAACTTCCCATGCCCTTTGACAACCCTCCAATAATGTTATTTTTGACTAGATTGGCACTTTTATTTTAAAATGTTGTGGATTATTTATTGGCATGTTAGGTTTATAAATTAATGGATATCCTCAAGTAGTTTTGGTGCAGATAGTATTTATAACAAAGGAGTATTATATGTTAAGTTATACCTTGATCCATACAATTTTTAAAGCACTTAATTTTGGATCTACATCATAGATGTATCATCCATTTCCATTAATTCAGCCTTAATTATATCAAGTGCCATTTTTTCTAGATGGTTAATAAAATATTTATCATTTACAGTTTCATTTTCTATTTTAGTGGGTTTGGATCTTAATTTTATGTCTTCCTACTATAGCTGTCATCGTTCTTCCATATCTATGATCTCCACATATAGAGCCCCAAGCTCTATGTCTATAAAAATAACCACACATTACTTTCCATTATCATAACTCATGTAAAAACACTTAAAACACATGTCTACATTATTGGTGTAACACCATGGCCTTCCAAATAGGTCAAAGTAGTTATCAAACTTTTATAATTCAATCACTTAAAAGTTAACTTAAACTTGACTCCCATGATCTGCAGGCTAGCATAAAAAAATATTCCCAGTGGATAGGCCTAGGTCTTATTGGCCATTAATAGTATGTGTAGTGAAGGATACAAAGATGGAATTTCCATCTTTCACCAAGAATACCCAATTATAATATTAAACTCAATACTAATATATACCAATGTATCACAAACTTGTCATCAACTGATATATGTATCCAACAAAAACTCTACCATGCCCAAAATTTGTCATCATATAGAGATATCATCCTCTAGAAATGTTTGGTTTTAATACATTCATGAGGTATTTATTTTGGTAGACAAAAATTAACTCCCTCAACATAGGCACCATCCCATCTAGCCATAAAATAGATAATATTTCAAATATATAACATTTGGTCCTGGGGTTGCCTACTTTGGGTTGGGACTTTTTCCTCACTTTCTCATCAAGATCATAAACATGTTGAATATCACCATATAAATAGTGGATAACATCCAATACTTCTTAGATTACTACATTATATCATGCACCATTTGGGTATTTCTCCAAAGGTATCTAGATGATATCTTGAGTTTTGATCATTGTGTGATTCATATCCTAACGAGACCTTCTTAATAGAATTGACATGTTGGGTAGTCAAAGTGACTTCTCATTGTGACCTAGAATCATGGAGCTTGATTGTTATTCCCTTGGTTCTTTGGATCCCATTATTTATATTTTTGTTTGAAATTAATCATTCTAACATATTTTTTAGGTCATGCCATCTTGGTGATTTTCTCATATATATTTGGGAAATCTTCAACCATAGGTATTAAAAAAGTAACTCACAAGGTATTTATTTTGGAAGTCAAAAAGCAACTCCCTCAACATAGGAACCATCCTATCTAGCTTTAAAATGGATAATACTTTAGACATATAATATTTGGTCTTAGGGGTGCCTACTTTAGGTTAGGACTTTTGCCTCACTTTCTCTTCAATATCATAAACATGTTGAAGCTCACCTTATAAATAGTGGATAACATCCAATACTTCTTAGAGTACTACCTTCTATCATGTACCATTTGGGTATTTCTCCATAAGTATCTAGATGCCATCTTGAGGTTTTATCATTGTGTGATTCATATATTAACCAAACCTTCTCAATAGAATTGACATGTTGGGTAGTCAAGTGACTTTTCATTATGACCTGGAATCATGGAGCCTGATTGTTATTCCCTTGGTTCTTTGGATTCCATTATTTATATTTTGGTTTGAACTTAATCATTCTAACATATATTTAGGTCAGGCCATCTTGGTGAGTTTCTCATATAGATTTGGGCAATCCTTAACCCTATGATTCTTTCAATAATAAATGCACGTAGGATGCATAGGGAAATCCCATTAAAATTGGTCTAGTGACCCACATTTGTAGCATACCTAAGGTGGGAACCCCATACTAAATTGACCTCCATCACCATGACCTCACTTCCCTCATGGTGGTTTGTACTCATTTAAAAACTATATGAATGTTCTATTTTTTTCATGCCTTTCATTATGCTCCCTTAGGTCACTTAATACCTTGTAGTTAGTTGCATCATTTGAGGAGGTTTTGTATATCTTATAATACTTCATGCATCTTTTCTAAGCCATTTAGGTTAATAAATGATAACTTTTCACATCATGGAAATTTCCATATAGCTCATAGGATATTATGATCACACACACAAAATTCATTAGATAGTTCTAACTAGAATTCCATTCTATCATGTAGTCTTCACACCATAATCCACTCTGATTATCCATAACATTATTGGTCATTACCTTTTATAGCATTGTGCTCATAGATGTAATTTTCACTTACAAGGTAAGTCTAACCCCCAAATCAACACTTCCTAGCATATAAAATTTCAACATGGCATCCAAGGCTTATTATGGCTCCATGATGTTCCTCATTGCCAAGGTGCATCGGTAAGGAGCAAGTAGTTCTCCAATAAACAACTGGGCATGTTGTATTGGCAAATAAAATAAAATAACCTTGATACTAGATTCTTAAATCTAGTGTGATAAGCACATACATTCATTGATGTGTCATGTTTGATATCCTTTAACTCTATAATGATTTATTTATCAAAATCTATAATACCAAATTATTTAAAAAACTATGCCTTCAAGACATCATAATCCACAATGCTTTAGGTCATATCATACTTTTTATACTAGTTGTGGGCATTATCTTGAAATTTTTTAGTAAAGTTGATCACCTTTATATTTATCTACATGATTTCATTCATATGATAGATGATATCACACTTATGGACATGATTAGTGGCATTCTCCACTCCTTAATACTCTAGTAGTTTAAGATACATCTCATAGACAACTTATACTAGAGCACCTCCTTATATACCTGGTTTGGTTTCACTGATTCTTGCTACATAAATTATTACTAATCCAATTTTTTATAGGGTAATCTAAGGGAAATTGACCATTAAACTAGCATTAGTTACTCCACTCTTGATTTTTTCACCCAGTGGGATCATTGGCCCCACTCCTTTGATCATAAATCCTCTAGATTGCACGTTCATAACAAAAATATCACAGACTAATAACTTTATAAAATTCTTTAGTCATTCCCTTATCACAACATCTAGTTTATAATTTTTAAGATTATTCTCAAGTGGGTAGGTTAGATTGAAGTAGATTAGGTACTTCTTGATTATCTCTCTCAATAAGTTTTCCAAGGACAACCCCAACTCTTATCTATCTTCTTTTATAGTGAAAATTACTTAAGTTTGGGAAAAGTTTATATTCATAAATTTCCTCATGCCTCCCCATCCCCTCATCGGTACCCACAACACATCTCGAGTTAGACATTTCCCTTCTCTCTAAGTTATTCAACATTATCCTCTTCTAGAAACTTGCACTTTTCAATCCCAAATTGATCTGCCCTTTGTCTTTTGGGATCCCCTTACACTCCTTATTTTTCTTGGTTATTGTGCCTTCTCCATCCCAATTCTTCCTATCACTTACATACAATGCTACTTATACAACCTTTGATAGGTATTCAATTCTACTATCCACCATTAAATTATTAATCTCAAAGGTTATCTCTCTAAGATAAGAATCCCTAGGTTCATGAAAGAACTAGAAATCATCTTATTCAGGGAAAGAATATGTGTATATAGATAACTCTTAACATGTAATTTTTAAATGTACCACACCACCACACTTCCAAAACTTGAGTCCAAATTGCATCCAAATTTATAAACTAATCCAATCACTATTCTATACATGGATACTTTTGTCCATGATTTCTCCTCTTATTCAAAGCATACACTACAAGCCATGCATGAGGGTACCTTGGTAATTCATATGAGAATATCACATATAGAACATCATATAATTTTTATTTGACCCACTTCTTTGGTGTTTAACCTTTATAGATAGGGTGGCCTTCATAAAAGGTCTACTCCATCTAATCTAGCCATTAATAAATATTTTTTGATGAGATTTGATTTTTTATTTATCATCATCATCATCATCATCATCATCATTATCATCATCATCATCACCATCATCGCATCAATGAAATGTGACCTGTACCTATAATGGAACCAAACTGTTGGTAATTTTTCCCTAAGGCATGGGTGTCAACATGCCAATCTATACACCTAGTGACAATATTCCATGTGCTAGCATATCATAAAGAATAACATTCCCAACACTAACCTATGTGCTTGGATGATTATATTAATAAACATATATAATTAAACTAGGCAATAAAAACTATCTCAATATAAATTTATTCACACATAAACATCAAAATGAAACATAAAACAATAATACCATACTACATCACTAGATTGTAATCGTATTTTTAATAATCATAAGGTAAAGTAGATTTACACTAGGGTGGGGTACATAAAATCTTATAAAATCTTGATTTAATAAGAACATATTTATTGTTTCTCCTCTCTCTGATCTAGTAGTGACACTAATAACAACCAACCTATTATATTGATCTACTAACTATCTAACCAACTATTATCCTGTGAAAAACCTTTTATCCTTACTATGGAATAATAATTTATAGAGCTCAAGTGGAGTGGGAAGATAGATGGTATCAACCATATTCAAACTTTAAAAACTTCATCCTTATTCTCCTACTTATCCTACCATTATCATGTAATTAATCTCAATGCCCCATCCTATACCACATATATTTATTTCTTCTATCACTTTCTATCTATCATCTTGTTTTAGATTCCTTGCCATGTTAGTGAGGTAATTGGGATGTTGTCTAATTGGATCCCGTAAAATGTTTGTATGTACTATGAGGTGGTGGGATTGTAGTAGATTTTAAATCTCATTCCCTTTTCCCCTCCTTTATAGATTATGTGGTCATCATCAATAATGATTCCATTTACCTAGGGTTAACATCTACCCCACACTAGCCTAGTTATCCATCCTTACTCAACTTACCCTTTCCTTCTAGGGTATAATATTAAATAGTGATGAGCATAAATATTCATAATGATTTTGGGCAACTCTCTTGAATACATCCCACCAATGCATCTAAAGTTGAATAGTTTATTTTATTATAGTTGGCTCAACTCTTATCCTTTAGAGGTTGATGATCATAACAGGGAGGGGTTTAGCCTATTGCTTTATCTTTACAAGGTTATCCAACCCATCATTAAAGGATTATTCTATAAGGATTTATTCATCCAATGTTCTTCCCTAAAGATTAAAAAATTATAGCTCTAATTTCCTCCTTGTAATGACTTTTTATTGGGCCAATTCCTTTGCCTCTTTTAGTAAGGAGGATAAATCCTCCTTATTCTTCTTTGTGTATACTAGTGCATCCAAATACTTTTTCTCATATTCTCGAAAGGATAATCACAATAAGATTATCCTATCGTGCTCAAAAAAATTCCAAACAAGTGTTATATGTCAAACATACAATCAAAAATAGTTTTTATTACATCCTTAAAATCCTTAAATCACTCAACACATTTGATTTGGGATTCCTCTAACTTATCTTAGGGCCTTGTAGACTATTTCTCCATTTTTATGAATGTGTTGGCTAGGATATCTAAATTACTCATTGGATCAACATGTTTTGCATTATTCATGTCTAGAAGGCTAGGTTAGGATCTAAAAATCTTGTCACATGGGTTCAGGGATTTAACCTTTATTTATTGAAGTTGATATTCAACCCTTTCCTCCTCTACTCACTCCTAGTTCAATAGATGTTCTACCTTAGCCTACATTTTCCTAGCCTATTCAAGGTCTTACTCAATAACTAAGTGCTTTATTTATTCTTCCTCAAGGGAACCTGCTAGATTGCTTATAGTTTATTTCTACTATTAATAGGTGTTTGGAATCACCAAATCCTATCCAACTACTTTATTATCCAACTTTAGGAGATAATTCCCAACATGTGCCTCAATGAATGACCTAGGGTTTATGAGGAACACTTTTGATCCCAGATGGATAGTTTTGGTGGATGAGAGCTTGACTTCATTAGTAACCTCATGAATTGGTTCCTCCCTAAAATATTATTTCCTCCCTAAAATATTATAAGGAAAAGGATAGTTTCTATTAGGTTGTCAATAAGGCTTAGTCTAATGCCAAGGTATCCCAAAGATATAGGTGTTTATATTGTACACCACTTTATAGCTACTCTTGAATAGTTTTTTTGCATTTTCATATATTTGTGTTTACACTATATTATGGAGGGTTATATTCTATGATGATGGACTCATATTCATCTATCCCTCATTTTTATCCTTCACTTCCCAAGTAATCCTAAAGTTTCACACTCTTCATCATGTATCTACACATTCACAAATTTATATGTGATATTAATCTTCTCCTCCATGTTCTCAATCGAATTCCCTATGGGTTCCTCCAATATCTCCTCATCCTTTTGGATGGATGGGGATATTCTTAGGGCATCCTCCATCGAGGTCCTAAACCCAACATGGACTTATTATTCCATCCCATCTACCACTTCTTATTGTACATATGACCCTTATATTATGTGTGTATTCATTATACCCTTTCTTTTCTCTTCTTTGATTAGTGGGAATGACACCTTTCCCTCTATTTATAGTGTCAGTCAATATTTATATTTATGATGGAATGATAGAGGTACTTACTCCCACTTGGTTATATTTCTAGTTAAAGTCACCTCTTCTAAATATGGCTCTTCTAACTTAGTCACAAGTATTGGAAATTCTTGTACCTTCTTCTTATATCTTTGCCTTCATGCCTCTTCTCACTATGAAGCTTCACATGTAGCTTTTGATTCTTCTCATATTTTGGGTATATTCATGGGAGGTCATTCATTTTCCATATTTATATCCTTTTTATAGGCATTCCTTTCTTCTCTTTCTCATCCTCTTTTAATCCTTTCATCGGTCTCCCTTTCTCTTAACCCACATAGTGTAACCTAAGGTGGTTGAGATCTTCTCCTTCAACTATCCTCTTCATGACTTATGTGTCAGTTTGATCATATTGGATAATATGTGTAGGATAAAGGACTTCTCAAAATTTTATTTGTTATATCATCACATTGTATTAGTGGATTCAGGTAGTAGTGCACTTAAAAAATATTGTTGTATATATGGGCAAATTGAATAATATCACACTCTCATCATTCCTCTGAATCAAATTATATAATTATCATTATTTCCTATTTCACATAAGTTTTTCACATGGTATGGATATTAGTATCAATTCTTAATGTTTCCACTCTAATATTATCTATATTTATGATGGCATTGGCTACATCTATGAATTATTAAGAGGTAAACTATAGGGTAAATTTATCCAAGGAGATATATTCCCATAATCTAGCTTGATCTAAGCCAAAAATAAATGTTACATTACAATGAATAAAGCAAGGCCCTTCATCATTTTAGGTAGCATCCTCAAGATGCACAATTATCACCGTACAACTTCTCTCATGTGTATATTCTAGTGTGAGAACCTTGCTTTATATCTTGAGGTGATCATGCCTATGTATGTGAATTATAAATATTTTATCACATGGGATCTATGGAAATTGGATAAAGTTTATCCTTATCCTCCATCTCTCCTTTAGGGACTCCAATCTCATCAAATAATAACATCATGAGGATAACACTGAATGTGAACTTTCCTTCCCCCCTATGTGCCTTTTCAACCTACTTAATGATTAAATATGCCACATATTTGGCCATATTGAATTATAATCTCTTCACCATTTCATGTTATATATATATATATATATATATATATATATATATATATATATATATATATATATATATATATATATATATATATATATATATGTTATTTCAACTGATTCATTCCCACCATCCCAAAAAAATTAATTTGGCACTTATTAGTCATGTTTCTACCCCAATTATATTATAACTTATATTGGGGATAGGGAGAACATATCCTACTTTATTAGAGTTGAAATAGTGGGCCATTAGGTCAATTTTAGTTTGGTTTCCTATTTCTTCCCATATATCAAATTTAATTTGATCCATCTCTATAGACTTATAAATATGTGCCATCATAATTTGTATCCTTTTCCCTATAAAATACATCATATCTTCATGAAACCAAGAGATAATAAACCTTAATAGTTCTTATACTTTGCTAAATAAAGGGAGTTCCCAAAGTTGAAAATTTTCAATGTCCTCTAGGTGCCTCCTCACGTGGTCATCCTAAATGGGATTCCTATCATAACTTCTTCTCCTAGTGTTTAAAATATACTATCTACATAGTTTAGCTTCATCATTTGTGATGTGGTACTTGGCACCCTCTATTTTACATGTATCCCCCTTAGACCTCCACTATTATCTACATTTTATGTCATGTAGATATTTCATATTTATGTAGTACATCTTATTTGGTTGCAATTTGGTTGTAGCCTAAAATTGTTCATTATCCCTTCTTATGGTAGCAAGTTTCACCTATTTTAGTTTCTTTTGTTCATATAATTACTATCGGGTATCTTCAATCTCTACTCTTCTTGAGATAGTTCATGTATCCTTGACTATGGAGTTACAAAGAAAATAATTGGGGTATTATTCTTATTATTTGATGCTTTTACCTTTGGTCTCATACCTGATTATAGTCCTTCCTAGATTTATTCCTAGATTCTACTCTTATTGTTCATGTTTGACCCTAGATTTATATTCTTTAACCCTCCTTTGATCCATATCTTCTTCCAATTTTTTTTCATATGATAGTGTACCCTTTTCTTATTTCCATCTTTACTATTCCTATCAATTTTTTTGAGAGTTCCTTACTAAATGTGATACTTAGTTGATGTAGTGGTCCTACCTTTTTCCATGTGTGTGGTTTAATTATCAATGTGCTTTTAAAAATTGTTAAGTTAATTGAGTTTTTGAATTTTGAGATTTGGTTTGACACATGTACCATGTTTTTTTCTCAATTTGAGGTTGTTTAGTTAATTGTCCTTATTTGGCACTTTTTTTTCTCTATTTGAGATAATTTACCCAATTGTCCTACTTTAGTGTTTCCCTTCCTTACCCCACATTAAATCATGTGTCTAGTCCTCTAGCACATAAAAATAAATACTCAATACATTTGTAAATAATTATAAAATAAAGGGAGAAGGTGATGTTTGGAAACATTCAAATATTTTTGTAAAAATATTTCTTAGGATATATTTATACAAAATTCATGCATGAATCTCCTCACTAGAAATAATTAGATGTTTGTCATGATAACCTTATTAATAAATTACCCTCTTAGATCACTAAATTGGATATTAAGGTGACTCTGCTAGATAGTATCCCTGATGATGCATCAACAATGATCCAAAAATAAGCCTAAATAAATAAGTGGCATATGTCTTATTATTAAATTACATGGTTCATATTAATCATGATATGTGTTGACATTATTTCCATTGAAATGCCCAAGAATAATTTACCCATTGAGATTATGAAGCTTGCATGCATTAGTTTACAAAATTCTATCATTTATATATGGCTACATCTAATAGATTTATAACTTTTTAGGGTATTTTAGGTATTTAAAATCATTAAAAGGACTTGATCACCCTTAATTAGTAATTTTACTTTGATATGTTTATTAGTCTATGCATTTTTTGGCCTTCTCAGTGACTTGGCTCCATTTGGAAAGGATGCACCTCTCACTTAGATTATATAATAATTTATGGTGTGTTGTGAGGGATTCATGGTCATCCAAGTGACTAATTTAGGATATGTAAATAGATGGAAATAGTAACTCAATTATAAGTACATCCATGTTGAATACTAACTAAAAATGAATAGACTTATTAAGTAATTTATAGATGATGAGCTATGTCCATAGGATAAGTGATACTCAATCATCCAAGTATGTGCATCCTACATCATAAATATTTGTGAAGTAATATCCTAATAATTTTTGAAGGATTTTATATTTTCATTATCCTTTGGGTGGTAGGGTGTAATCTTATGATTATAAATCACAAATTATGATAAGAGGATCCACACTGTCTCAATAATGAAATGGATACCTCGATATCAAGTCAAGATTAGGGGATATCCATATATACTAATAATATTTCCAATAAGAATCGAGCTATTATGGTTGCAGTGTAATTATTGGTACATATAGACTTGATCCATTGGGTGAATTAGTCATTAGTGGTAATGATGTAGTGTGCACTAGTCTATCACATTATGTGTGTAAACAACCTTACAAAATCAATGGCCCACTTATTAAAGGGTGCCTATGAAAGGATTGAGACAAGTGGCATCTCATCTTGATGGTTAAACTTATTGATCCTCTAATAAACATCACACTTTTGGGAATATTCCTTAGCATCATGAAAAATATTTGGTCACTAGAGTCCTAAAAAGAGGATCTTTCAAGATAGTTGTTTAATCATGGGTAAGTACACATCACCATAGCACCTCATCACATCCTTTCTTGTAGAGTTCTATGCTAATGATTTGATTAGGGGTAGCATGAAGGGCTACCTAACTTTTATCTTTTTTGGTCAATTTTTCTAGGGCAATACTTGAAGTGAGGAGTGTTGTGATATTAACAAGTTATTATATTGTGCATCGTACCTTATATATCACTGCATTTATACATGTCATCCTTAATATGTTTTGAATCCTTAATTCCCAAATGTTGTTTTCCTAGCTTGATCACTATTTTTAACTAAAATTATTAAATAGTATTATCCATTAATAGATATATCCATGAAGGATGGGTTTATTGAACAAGTATTTTAGGGCCTAGTATATATAAATAACATAAATGGGGTGGTTAATAGGTAATATTTTACCTTATAAAGAGCATATATCATATCTAATACTTCCCTTTTAGTGGTCATGTAATTTTGTTCTACAATAATAATCTTGTAACTGGAAAATTAAATCAGGTGGTTGGTCTTGATCTCCCCTAGTTGGTATAAAATATCACCAATAGCTATCCTACAAGCATCAAAATGGACATGGAATGGGGTGTTATAGTTTTATAACTAAAAGGTAATAACATTATCTAGCTTATACTTTAGTTTTTCAAAGGCTTTCCCTTATGCCATTCCCCATCTAAAAGGCTTAAATTGTCATAGAAATTCTTCTAGGGGTACAATTATATTTGTGTCATTTTAGATGAATTTTTGATAATACCTAATATGTCCTAAAATTCACATGCCTCATGCTAATTAGTAGGTTCCTCAAGTTGAATAATTATTACCACTTTTATTCGATCCATCAATAGTCTATACTTATAGATGACATGGATGAGAAAGGCACCAAATAACATGGTGAATAAACACTTTTTTATGTTGAGATAAATATGTAGCTATTGGAACCACTCAGATATGAGTCTTATCTTATCATGGTGGTCCATAACAAGCCCATATATTGTATATTAATTTAGGTACACTTAGATAAATTGGTGCACAAAGACTTTGAAAGACCCAATCATAATGTGTGAGAATATAATAGGCTTATCTTTTAACCCAAAGAGAATTAAATTATATGCAAATGAGCCCCACTTAGTCATTAAGATAGTTTTGGTATTTATTCCTCTTATATCTAGACCTGGTGGTATCTTGAGAAGTGGTCCATGAAAGTGTATATCTCACAACATGCCACTCATTCAATAATTTATTTAGTGAATAGAGTGGGAAAGGGGTTTGTGGTAGAACTATACTTATGAGACAATAATAAATGAAATTTTGAATGTGCCCATCCTTATTGATGTTGATGACCATGGGAATCACTCATTCAAACTCTTATATGGGATATATGACACCTATAACCAAAAAAATATCAATTTCATTTTTTACCTTAGTCTATAGGTTGGGGTTCATTTAGTAGGGATGATTCTTGACAGACCACACACCCATAACCAATACAATCTTAATATTTCATAATGAAGAGTGCACTTATTTCATCTCCATGAAGATTATAGGAAATATGTCCTATAATTATTGATTCAATTACATAATGTGGGTAAGTTATGCATCAAAGCAATATCCCCTAATGGTGGTGATTTTGGGTTTCTCTTTTGTGATAATGTTTTATTTAATGGTATTCAAGGGATATTTATAACACTAGTGTCATTATAAGGGCATGTCTAATAATTGTGTCTCACTCTGAGTGGTTTCAATATGTATATGAATCATCTCACCCACATCAAGTTTTTTTAACCTTATACACCTTTTTATTTTTTCTCTTATTGTACTTCTAGTTTACGTCTTTCCATATTTCCCCATTTTCTTTACTTGAATCATTATGTATGCTATGATTCTTTAATATTTTTGATAGGATCACCCCTTTATATTCCATTTATACCTCATTATTTAATGTTGCATGATGCATTTTTTGAAACGGATTGATCAAAATTAGCTCTTTATTTTTGAATGCAAAGGTATGTACAAACTATTTTTTCAACATTATCATGTATCCATTTATCTTTGTGTTTATGTTATACTATACCATACATGAACATAGGTATTTTATGTCTAGTAAAAGGTATGAAACCAAAGATAAATAGGTAAATAGGAGGGATGTTTTACCCACATGTCCTCACATGCTTGAATGTGTATTTTTGGGTGTGAAAATTCATTGTATGCTAGTAAAATATGGTAATGGTTTGTTGGAATGAAATGAACATGCATAGATTAATTGATGCCTACCCTATGATAATTTTAGGTTTTTGGGTATCCCACCAATGTACAATATTAATATTTAGTTTATATACCATGGTATATGTGAATTCTTACTTAGTTGGAATGCCTACATTAAGGCCCTATAAATATGGATCAAAATTGCTCATCCTAGTGAAACAATCTACTTTTTAAAGTTAGTCTGTGATGACATGTGAAATCCTCCTTATTGATTCCTCATGAATGAGACCCTAATTTTTATGTAATAAATATTATAGATTTTAATATGCCTTGTCCATTTCACTACTCTCTTATGGGTTCTTATTCTGATGACACCACAAATTCATCCAATATCCTTGTAATACTCTTGAACCTATTCATTAGATGTTATGGTGGTGGTATCAAAGATTGACTAGGTATCATCCTAATACATTTATCTTCAGGTTATATAGTCCCTCTTTAGTGATATCTTAGATGTTATTAATCTAATCCTCCATATCTATGCTATCCATGTATATAGGCCCAATCTCTATGGATATCAAAATAAACACACATTCATTTACATTATTAAAACTCATGTATCACTTCTTAAAGTGCATGTATACATTATTGGCATAAAAAAATATCCTAAAAACTAGGGATAAATATATATTAGACTATGCTAATTTAATCACTTTCAAGTTAGCTTAGAACTTGACTCCCATGATCTATGGGCTAGCATCAAGAAGTATTCCTAATGGTTAGGTCTTAGTCTTATTAGACATGCATAAGATGTGAAATGAAGGATTCAAGGGTGGACTTCAAATATTTTTCCAAGCATCCCTAATTATGGTATTTACCTTAATGCAATTTTATATTCAGATATTATAAACCTGCCATCCATTTATAACTACATTCAATCGGAACTCTAGGTCATAGCTAGAATTTATCTCCATCTAGAGATTTCATCCTTTATCCATGCTTGGTTTTGATAAATTAATAGGTTTTTTGGCCTCATAGTTGGAGAGTAAATCCATATTCATATGCATCATCCTATCTAGCTATAAAATGGATAATAATTCATAAAAATCATCTTCAATCCTAGGGATTTCTAACATGGATTTGTAATTCTACCTCACTTTCTCCTCTAGATCACAAGCATGATAAAGTCCACCTTTAAATTTATATATAATATCTAATGTTTCTTGGATTACTACCTTCTATCATGCACCATCTAGGTATGGTTCTCCATGGGGATATATATTTTGTCTTGTGGTTTCATCTCTACATGCTTCATATCTTGGTTAAACCTTCTCAATAGGATTGACAACATTTTTTGTAGTCAAGCCACTTCTCATTGTTTCTTGACTCATATAGCATAATTATTCTTCCCTTGGTTATTTAGAGCCCAAAGTTTACATTTTATTCCACACTTAATGATTATAACATCTCTTTCAAGTTGTGCCTTGTTTATGAGCTTCTCATATATATCTAATAAATCTTATCCACTATGATTATTTCACTAATAAATATAAATAATATGTGAAAGGCTACCCCATTGGAATTGATCTAGTGATATGTAATTGTAACATCCCTAAGGTGGTAACCTCCTACCAAATTGAACTCTTGCACCATGACCTCATTACCCTTTTTGTGGCAAATACTCATTGAAAACTTGCCCATAGGTTCTATTGTTTCATACCTTAAATTTCACTCTGTTAGGTCACTTATTACCTTTCATTTAGTTGTATCCTATGAGGAGGTATCACATATTTTACTTTAGGTCATGCATCTTGGCTAGGTTGATTGGGGTAATAAAGGAACATTAAATATGTCATGTCCTTCTCCAAATAACTCACATTATTTTATTATCACACAAATACCTTTCCTTAGATAATTTTGCCTCGAATTCCCCTCTATCTCATAGTCCACACACCATAATCCACTCTAATTATCTAGGTGCATCACTAGTCATTACATTTATTAATGTTCTACTCATAGATTAAATTTTTTCTTCCAAGGTTTGCATAACCATAGAATATATACTTCCTACAATCTCATATTTCAACATAGCCTCTCAGGCTTATTATGGATATATGATGTTCCTCAGTACCAAGGTGAATTGGTGAGTAGCAAGTAGTTTATCAATAGACTACTATGAATGTTTTATCAAGTGGGGCACATAAGATAACTTTGATACTAGATTATTAAATTTGACATCATAACTGAAAACATTCTCAGATAGGTCATGTTAGATTTCCTTTATTTATACAATGATTTATTGTTCAAATTTTATAATATAAAATTATTTCAAAAATTCTATCTTCAACAGATCATAGTCCATAGCGATTTAGGTTAGATTTGTTAGAATATGCATTTTATTTTTTCCCATATTTATTTATTATATGATTTTTACTTCACTTAAAGTTTTGATACTTTCATGGATAAGCTTACTTATGTGTACTTAGAGTTAAATTTTGACTAGATGTATAGGAATTAACTCACTTGATCAACTATTCTGGGTATGGGAGTTAATCTTATAATATTGGCTCTTTGACCACCTTTCTTGGAGGAATTACTCATGCACTCATAATTGTGTGTCTCTCTTGGTGAGTTATTATTCAATGGAAGATTGGTTTTAACTCTTGTGTTGTTTATGTAAAATTCATTTGTATGCGATTTAATTTTCTTACATCTATTGTGTTGTGATCTTATTTAACTTGTGCCTATTAGAAACTTGGGAATTTTCTTGATTTAGAGATTTTGACATCCTCTTTGATATGGTATCAAATCCACTATGGTATTCGATTGTCTAGTTTTTTATTGATGTTAGTTTCATTTCAAATTGTGAGATTTATTATTTTCAAATAAAATCTATTTTTCATGATCCATTATTGGTTTAGTGGTCATCCTTGGTGAAAGAATAATTTATAGACTTGGTTCATTGGTAGCCACTACCATGGTTTTTGTGGTTTCTTTGGGATTACGTGTTATGTGTTCCTTGGTTAATTTTCCTACAAAACACATACATGCCTCCATACAACCTTAGGTATTGTGTGTTTTTTTGGTGTTCAATATTTACTTAAATGGTTTTTCTCAACTTTACTATGTCATCTCCTATGTTTTATCTCCTACTATGTCTAGGCCTCATGTTTAGTCTTTTGTGTTCGGTATTATCTTGTGTATTTGGACTCAACTTGGCCTAAACTAGTTTTGCATGTTTGAGAGTTTAATTAGATGGTACTACATGTTTATCCCTATTTTTTTTCTTCTAGGTAGACCTTGGTGATGGTATTTTCACCTGTTGAGTCTACTCTCATTTCTATCTAGTCAAAACTACCATTCTAAGATACCTCTTAACCGAAATTGGATATCTTAGCCTAATGGCCTCACCAATAATAACATTTAGTTGTAGGAGTGGGTAAAACCTACACCTTGTAACCCCTTGGATAGGAATAAGACTCCTATAGTTTCAAAATACTTGAGAGTTTCTTCTAAAATAAGTAAGTCTATTTAGAGTTTACCATAAAGTTTTAAAAAAATCGAGCATATTAAATAACCATTTTTAATAGTTTTATTTCAATAAGGTCAAATTGGCTACTTTTATTTGAATTCACAAGTGATGAATAAGAGGATTGGTCAAGTTTGGCATTTTTAATGGATATTTTTTATTTATTTTTATAAAAATAATATACTGTGGGTAATATTTTAAAAAAAAATTATTATTTTTTAAAACATCTTCATATTTTCACTAGACAAAGACCAAAGGATGAGGTATGGTTTAAAAGGTGTCTAAACCCCCTCATATTCAAATAAACACTTCTCTATTTCTCTTGATCACTTTGTGTACTCATCCTAGATAGATTTTTGGCTGAGCTTGATGTCCTTTCCTTAACTTAGAAATTACATCTTTATGATATTTGAATTATTTTCTTGAGATGCATTCTTGACTATACTCGACATCTTTTGAGTATCCATTATTTGAAACATTTAGTAGGGGGGTTAACCATTTCATAATTTAAGGGAGTACTATATTTCTAAGTCACATTCCATTCTACTTGCACTTTCATTTCTTCAATAATAACTAAAACCACTACACTTAATTTATACATAAAATAGATACAAGTTAAAATAGGCCTCTAATGTCATTTAATTATCATGAATGAAAAATTAAAATGTAAATTATTCTTAGGATAATTTTTTTGCATCAAATAACAATAGGTTTATAAATTCAACCAACTACATATACATAAAAATTTAAGTGGTATAATCATAGTGATAAATATTATGGGTTGCTAAATTTTTTTGTGTCTCTTGATCTCCTCTTTCATATAGAAACTAATAAATAACCCAATGAAGTGTGTACCATTTTGGAAAATCCATTTAGGAAGTAAGATGTGATGAGAGGTCATGAACTAGAAACTTAACTTATCATTCTAAGTCCTACCAACTTTAACACCCTTCAATATTTCTTCACCAAGATTAAGGATTTGATATTTCAATGGAAATAATGATGATTAAATAATAAATATGACCAACTTATTATTTATATACTCTCTACTCTAGGTCTTGATTAATAAGTATTTTTTTCTACTTTACATTAAACTAAAAGTGCTTTACACACAACATGGAAATTTCCCTCTTTATATTCTTTCATTATCAACTTGACTAGGGAAGAAAACAATTTAATATATATGGGCATATTGAAGTCCTTAAAATTTCAAGCCCTAATTTTTGGATAAGGGAAACAAAAAACTTCAAACAAAATAAGAAGAAGAATAATAAGGATCAAGAGAATAATAAAGAACAAACCTCTACCAAAATAACCATTAAAACCTTATTTTCTAATGATAAACCTAAGAAAGATAATGTTAAGTGTTCTTATTAAAATAAAAATGGGCATGATGCCAACAAGTGCATGAATAAACAATTTGATCACCTAACCCATCTTATAGAGAAAAACAACATAGGTGTTTCATAGTCTATCAAGTGGAATTCGTCAACTCAAGATTATTATAAGGCAAAAGGAAAAGGTAAAGAGAAATAAAATTGAAATGATCTTGTAGTATTTTTATCTCCAACATATTCATGGGTTATTGACTCATATGTTTGTAAACACATGGGCTCTTCATAAAGTGAGTATTCTTCCTTAAATCCTTGTAAAATGTCTTTTATCACTTTTGGTGATGACACTTTAGTATAATTTACATTAATACAATCTATTGAAATAGATGGAGGAACATTCAATAATGTTATATGTGTTCCATCACATTCAACTAATCTCTTATCATTGTACCAAATAACTCACATCAGTAAGTGCATGAGGGTATAGTTTTCACCATATCCAATCACAATAAGAAAGTTTCATAATGATTATATAGTGGAAATGGGTAGGGGAGATCACTAATATAGGTTATATACCTTCTCACATTTTTCATCTAATTCTTCTATGACTACATTTCTAACTCATGTAGATGGAGTTATCAAACTTTTGCATGAGCGATTTGGCCACCTCAACTACTACTACCTAGAATAACTCAACAAAAAGGACATGGTTATATGCTTACCTTAAGTCCATTTATCTAAAATTATTTATGAGGGTTTCACCCTTGGAAATTATATCAAATATAAATTTGACAAAGGAAAATCTTAAAGGGCTTTATAGGCATTCGAGTTAGTACACAATGATGTATTTGGGTCTTTTTCAATCAATCTTTCACAAGGGATGAGTATATCATTAGCTTCATTGATGATTTCTTGAGATAAACATGGGTTCACTTAAGTATAAATCTAAATTTTTCTTTCAAGTTTCAAGGATTCAAGGTTCTTATAGATAAATAATTTGAGAAATGCATCAAGTTTATTCTAACTGATAATGGGGGTGAGTATGTCAATACAAGGTTTGAGAAGATTTGAATAGTAGAGGGTGTTGATTTGTAGTGGACATTTACTTATAATACAATGGAGTTATATAATACAATAATAGGTACTTTAAAGATTTGGTGAACTATAGAATTCACTTGAAATAATTGGTACCACAATATTGAGCTGAAGTAATCAATTATGATTAATAAATTTAAAATAGGGTTCCTCATAAAGATTTGAAAGGTATAACTCCCTTTGGATATTAGAAAAATAAGAAACCTAAAATTGATCACTTTAGGGCTTTTATATCTCTATCTATGACATATATACCTAATAATAAATACAAAGATATGGAACCTTAGAGCAAGCCTTGTATCTTTGAAGATTATCTAGATGGTTTCAAGGGGTACGGCCTTGTTCATCGAACCACACATGAGATATTTTTAGAGAGAAGTGTTCACTTTCAGGAGATTCCCATAGAACAAACACTTGACACTTATACCACTCCATTGGACCCACCTATATTTGATTCAAATGATTTATATTAGCTTGAACACATTTCAAAGGTTCTGAACACTTCATCTAGTTCTGATAGTGAGAGTAGTGATGGGGACTCATCTTCATCCACATATATCCATACTTTATAAGATGATGTTTCTTTACCTAAATAATCCACTTCTATTCCTCTTTGTGTTTGATATACACTAAAAATTGTAGGTACATGGGTCATGGATCCTTCAGATAATAGAAATACATGTTTAGAGTTTCAAAATGGGACACATGTTTTCTATGACTCTACCATAAATCTATAGGCATTTAAAGAGGTATTAGGTATTATTGAGTGGGATTATATAATGCATGAGGATAATAACTCCTTAATCAAAAATCATACATATTATTTGAAACTTCTTCCTAAGGGAAGAAATAAAATTTTGATGCAAATAGATATATTAGACTAAGTATGTAGTAGATGGGTTTATTTACAAGTTCAATTCATGGTTGGTTTCCAAGGGTTTCTCATAGGTTCCTGGCATATTATACACATATACCTTTACACTACTTGCCAAAATAAACTATATTAGACTCACACTTTCTATTACCACAACAAATAATTGGGATGTTCATCAAATGGAAGTTAAGAATGCATTTATTTATGGTGATGTTAAGCAGGAGATTTACATGGATAGACTTAACTCTTTGTTAAGGATTATTCCATTATATGAAAAATATATAATTACATTGATGAACTCAAGTATTCCCCTTTGGATTGGTATGCCAAGATGTATTCCGTATTTCAATATGACTCACTAGATGTCTTTTAGATTCAAACATCTATCTCTTGTGGCAAGATGATTCACTCTTGATTTTGGTTCTTTATGTTGATGATATTTTGATCACTAGTAATTCTTTTTCATATATTATAATAGTGAAAAGGGATCTTAAAGATATATTTTCCATGATAGACTTGGTATTGTTACAATAATTCCTTGGGATTTATATTTCTCACTCTGACTTATGGATTAATCTTGCGTAGCCTAAGTATGCTCTTGATCTACTTGTTCAATTTCACATGGCTGGTTGTGAATCCCTCTCTATTTATATTCAAGCATGAGGTAAATTATACTTCACCTTTGGTTGATGCTACCATGTATTGATAAATTATCACTAGATTTATCTACTTGACACATACCAGACCCAACATATCATATACATTGGTCCTAGTTGCTAGATTCATATAAGAATTCCATGAGTTACACTAGAAATTAGTTAAGAGTATACTGAATTACATTCAGGGCATACATAGATTTAATATTCATTTTAAATTTGGCATTGAAATCAACTTGATTGGATATACTCACTTGAAGTGGATACCAAAATATCTAGATCAAGTGAATATATAGGTTTTTGATAGACATAAGTCAAACAAGTACATAACACAATAGCTACAAGTAGATGAAGTCACACACATGAGAATATTTCATAAATAATATATTATATAAAACAATATTTCATTGAACAATATCTCACCAAAATACATGTACAAATAGTATTTCATGAGTAAATCCTCCAAAAAATGTGGTCAAAGAGCCAATAATTGAAGAGTAATTCCCATACTTGTAATAGCCAATCAAGGAAGTTACTTCCTATTCATCTGGTCAAAATGTAACTCCAAGTATTTTAAATCAATATTATCCATGAAATTATGAAAACTCAAAGTGAGGGGAAAAGATCATAATAAATAAATATGGAGAAAAAACCCATACTCTAACAAAATCATACTTTATATACTAGTTATGATCATGGTCTTTCAAAGTTGTAGTGAGATGGCTTACCTTTACATCTATCTATGTGATTACCTTCATAAGATAGATGAGTTTTCACTTGTGGACATGTTCAATAGTGTTCTCCACTCTTATATACTATGCTATGTTAGGATACATCTCATATACAACTTGTGTCATAGGGATAGAGTACCTCCTTGTTCACTTGAGTTGGTTCCATTGACTCTTGTTATGGGAACTATGACTATTCCTATTGTTTTTTGGGTAGTCTAAGTGGTAATAAACATTACAATAGTACCATTTTATCAACCATATATTATTCCACCCAATTGTCATGTTAGTCCTGATCCTTCAATCATCAATCCTCCAATATGCATAGTCATAAACAAAACTACTACATACTTATAACTTTATAAACTTATTTAGTTATTCCTTTATCACAAATCTTGGTTCACAATTTTTAATATTGTGTTTGAGTGGGTAGGTTGGATAGGGGTTGGTCAGGTGCCTCCCTATTATTTCTTTCTCTAGAAATTTTCAAAGGATGACCCTAACTTCTTCTTTATTATGTCATATAAACTATTCATGTGAAAGCATAATTTATATACATAATATTCCTCCTCATGCCTCCCCATCCTCTTTTGGGTAGTCATGACACATCCTAATTCAAACCCTTTCCTTATCTCTATAATTTTATTAACACTTTCCTCTTATAGATGATTGTACCTTCTCAATCCCAAGTTTAACTAGTCTCCTTCCTCTAGGGTTTCCTTACATTCTTTCTTTCTCCTAGTTACTATGCCTTTTCCATCCCTATTTGTCCTATCACTTAAATTTAGTGCTCCTTAGATAGCCATTGGTAGGTCTTTAATTCTACTATCCATCATTAGATTATTAATATCTCTAAGGGTATATATCTAAGGTAAGAACACCTAAGTTCATGGATGAACTAGAAATCAACTTCTTCATGGAAATAATATGTGGAAAGAGTGAATCTGACAGGTAAATTTTCAATTACCATGCCACTAAAAATCCAAATTTCAAGGCCAAACCGTGTCCAAATTTTGTAACTTCTCCAATTCTGATTTCATCCTAGATTTATCCTCTTATTCATATCATACATCACAATCCATTCCTGAAGGTGACCCGGTAATTTATTGAATAATATCACACATAGAACATCATACAAGTTTTATTTGACCCGCTTATTTAGAATTCAACATATATAGCTAGGGTGGACTTCAATAAAATTATGATCTATCTACTCCAACCATTGATCAATATTTTTTAAAAATATCTAATTCATTATTTATCCTCATCATCATTGATTCAATGAAATGCAATCAATACCAAGAATGAAACTAAAATGTTGGTACTTTTCCCTTGAGGCCTAGGTGTCAGTGTATAATGATATACACCCAGTCATAATATTCCATATGAAATCATATCATGAGGAAGAACATTAATCATAATGACCTAAGGAACATAGTAGAGTATCTAGGTTGGGTTGGGATGAGTTAGTAATGATGTTATCAATATAAGATTATATAGATTGATCTAGATTATTAAAATCACTTCTACCTAACCTAGGCACTTGGATAATCCTATAAATATACATTTGTAATTAAACTAAGAAATATAAAATAGATCAATAAACATTCATTCCCACATTAGCATCATAATCAATGGTTAAAAAATAATACCATACTACATTTATAGAATAGAGTCATGTTAGTAATATTAATAAAGTAAAGGATATTTACACTAGGGTGGGGTACATATAAGCTTTTATAATCCTAATTAAAGCAACATGTTTCTATTTTTCATTCTCTCTATACTCTGGTGGTGACACCAACAACAACCAACCTATTATATTGATTTACCGACCAACTAACCAGATACTATCTTATTAAAAACCTCTTATCCTTGATATTAACTGGTAATTTATAGATCTTAGGTAGATTAGGGAGATATTTGGCATAGAACCTATTTTAAATTTTAATAATCCCTCATTCACCCTCTTATCTTATCATTATCATGGTATCAAACTCAATCCCATATCCTTTGCCAACTGTATTTATTTATTTATTCTACTAATTCCTATTGAACATCTTATTTTAGAGCCTTCACCATGGTTTTGGGGTAGTAGGGTTGTGATATTCCTATATCTCATATCCTATTTAGATGCATTGTGAGATGGTGGTATTTTAGTGGATTTTAAATCCCATTTGTTTTGTCCCTCCTTTCTGGATGATGTGGCCACCATAAATCACAAAATCCTTTACCCATGGTTAAAAAATGATGTGAGTACCTTCATCATTTGAACTATCACTAATAACATTCCATGAAGCTTTCAAATATAAATGGTCAATCTCATCCTTTTTCTCCTTGTGATCATGATTATGACCTATATCATCAAATAAAACTCTCAAGCACCCTGATCTAAACCATCACTCACGTATGCTCATATTACAAAGTTAAAATTTAACTAAATAAATATATAGATATATCATAATCATGAATTAGTGTAGGATATATATTTATATTCACCTATAAGTCATTAGGATTGTTATAAAATATAGTACACATTGAAATAGAAATCACACACTAATTAAAAAAATGTGTGTTCTCATCTGAAACCTGGTCAACTTGCTTCACCAAGCCACAACCCACTATTGCATAAAACACATGCCATGTAAATTTATGTATGGACCCATATACCTTTTTAAATGAATATGTGTCACCTAAAAAATTAAATTACATGTATACATCAAAAATCAAATTTAAATAATATTAATTAACAAAAAAATGTAAATATTCACACTAAGATATCCTAACCATAAAAATTATAGAAACAAGGGAGTTACATCAATTATTTTTGAAACATGATAAGGTACATACTAGTTTTTATGTGGTGCTCTTACTCCATTTCCAACTTCTCTTCGATCCCCATCCCATTCACCTTGTGTAGGGCTTAACACTAGGATCACCTACCATAACTAGAAATAATACAGCCCATAGGGTAGTATTCCACCACTATGTGTATGTTTTTATACATCCTACATCATCACCTTATGCTAATGGAACTAAAGGATTTGAATACCTTGATATTCATTAATTTAAGTCAATACCCATGTTTCTTGGCATAAAACATGATTTAATATCAGACCCACTACTTTGCTTCCATAGATTAGTCACCAAAGGCACATCACGAATCAATCCAAATAGGTGTGTAACATGTTCATACTAAAATTTATCATATATACGATGGAATTTATCATGTAGCCATACATTGACTTATCTATTATGTATCTCTATGGAATATTTTAATCACCTCCCATATCCCATATATGGTCATCACTACTCATCATAAATGGTGTCAATCTATCCAAAATAACTTTGTACTCCATAGTTATTATACCCCTTCATAATGGTAACACCCATTGAGATGTAAATACTTCAAGATGAACCCAATGTTCATGAGGAGTTCAAAATGGATGCACCACATTAATATTATCATAGGCCCATACACATAACAATGTGTCCATTTATAGACCACTAACATCAACCTCTAATTTAGATATATAGAAGTCTCAATATAATTTAGGTACTTATTAAAATAATTATTTGTATTGCCTTATTATGTATCTAGTTATATTTTTATAACTATTATTATTATTAAGTTACACTATTTTTCTATTTTCTTATTGATGTTAACTATTTGTTACACCTACCTCCTTGTTTGTATGTGATTATTATTTTCCTATATATTAGGCTATCTTCATGTTGAATAAAACCAAATATTATTTTTTCTTCATTCTTGTGTTAAACACATTCCTTTTAGTATTAGATCTCATGGTTGGAAAACCAAGGAGAAGATCTTGAAATCAAGCTATGAATTTGATTAGAGAATTATAGCCTTAGTAATATGGTTGGTGTAAGGTAGAAATAAACAAAATAAAAATAAGAATCCTAGAAATAAGTTTATGGATATATTATTAGGGAGGAAGCTTAATTTCACCTAGTGAATATCTTAGACGTGGTCTTCATGTTGAATAAAACCAAATATTATTTTTTCTTCATTCCTATGTTAAACACATTCCTTTTAGTATTAGAGCTCATGGTTGGAAAACCTAGGAGAAGAGATTGAAAGAAAGCTATGAATTTGATTAGAGAATTATAGCCTTAGTAATATGGTTGGTGTAAGGTAGAAATAAACAAAAGAAAATTAAGAATCCTAGAAATAAGTTTATGGATATATTTCTAGGGAGGAAGCTTAATTTCACCTAGTGAATATCTTAGACGTGGTGAGGTGAAAGCAATGAGAAAAATTCTTTTGTTGTTACTGCCATATTTTTTATTGAGATAAGGGAAGTAAGGCATTGGTGAAGAGAAGTGATATATGATGTGTTGTATATTATTTTATGGAGGAAAAGATAAAAATTCAAACAAGACACAAAGAGAGTTGGATGCTACTTAGGCACAATAAAAGAGGAGGATGCTACTGATTCAAGACAAAAATCTAATTTTTTTCCTTCGCAAACCAAACATTTCATTTTAAGGGAGGCATTCTAAGGAGGAAACATATAAGCAAAAGGGGCCTAGCAAGAGAACTAGACAAAGCTCAAGAAAGAAAGCAATGCAAGAGGGATCTACGCAGGCGACTGCTGCCATCTAGGACACTGTTGTGAAAGGTAAGGAAGTAATGAAGATGATATTGGAACTAGAAGAATAGTTCTTGGTTCTTTTAGTTGGTTCTGCTAGTTGGTTGTGTTTTCTGGTCTTGGTACCTAGTTTTTTGAACTTTTACTATGGAGTTTCCAGGTCTCTGTAAAACCTAGGATCTATCTTTGGTTGTTCGTTTGTTAGCTTCAGGTCTTTGTATATTAGTTTTGTTACTTCGGTGAAGTAGGCTTTAGGCTTGCCTGTGGACGTTACTATTTATCTTTCTCCTTTTGTTCAGGGTTTTGGGGTCCCTTCAAAACTTGTTTTTACCTTAATCTAAAACATATAAACAAAAGGTGTTTTATTTTTATTTATTTTTGTTCATAATTTTTTTCCCTCACAAACCATAGATCATAATCTCCTATTTTTTTTCCAAAATTTAAATTTTATTTCCTCTTCTATAATTTTTTTTTTGAAAATGGAGTTGTAAAACTTCGTATTTAATTATTTTTGTCATTTTAGAGATTTATTTTTAAAGATGGAAACTTTAAATTTTCACAAATTATAAGGATTTTTTTTAAAAGTGGAAGTTTTTTCCAATTTTAGATTATATTTAGTGTACAAAGATAATATTTTTAAAATTCATTTTATTTTTTTCTAATTTAATTATTTTCATGAAAAACTAGGTAAAAATGGCTAGTTTTCAACATCCATTATTGCGAGATTCTAAAAAATTGAATGGCAAAAACATTAGCTTGGGGAGTAATAGGATACTTTAGATAAGTTAGTATAGAAACATTGAGCATATTAACCTTGGTAATGAGTCTAGACCATTTGATCAACCATATGATTATGATAAATGTCATCATGAGGCTCTCACATAATTAAAACAATATGTAGTAGATAATTTAATTATATATGTTAGAAATTCTAATAATTCACCAAATTTATGGAAACATCTTAATAAAAAATATCAGGCATCTAAATCTAGTATAATTTTGTATTTAAAAAACCATTTATTTTAAACTAGGATGTAAGAATGTCATTCTATTGTTGAATATTTGTTGTAGTTGAAGGACATTTATGATCATTTGAAGGTAGTGAGAAAACCTATATATGATCATGGCCTCATTGATCTGGTTATGTATAATTTACCATATTCTTATGATTCTTTTGTATAATCATTACACATGATTGCATAAATATAGACATTGGTCTTTAAATAGTTGTCAACTCTTCTCATACAGAAGGAAAGGTGAGAAGAACAATCCATTATTTCAACATCAAAGTCTATATAAAGTGTACTCATGGCACATACATAAGGTAAAGTTAATTTTAAATCTAAATGGAATTTTTTTTATTGCAATAAACTTGGTCATATGAATTAATATTGTCATAATAAACAATATGATTTGGAAAATCATAGAAAGAAGTCATGAACTACAAATGTGGTTAAAGAAGATGAACATAAATCAACAAGAGAGTTTACATTTGTGGTAACACATGATTAGTAAATAGAGTCAATAATATGGTGTTTTTACTTAAGTTCATCAAGACACCACATGTCATAAATATTAGTATGTAATATTTGTATAATATGATAGTTGTAATGAATTAGTTTCCTTAGGTGATGGTTGGGTTAACTATGTGAAAGGAGATGGAAATGTTTGTATTTATTTGAAATATGTTAGTTACACTTTTCAAAATGTTTGATTTGATGAATAAAAATCTTTTTATCATAGGTGAAATAACTATGAATCCTAACATTTATATGGAGTTTAAAGGAAATAGATGCATGATCAGTAATCTTTATGCAAAGAGAGTCATTGCTACTGATATTGGTAACAAGGGATTGTATAATTTAGTTGATCTAGAAATAACACAGCAACATGAACTATAATCAATTGAAATAACTAATGACGTATGACATAAGAGGTATGGTCACCTTGGTTATGAGAATTTTCATACATTAAGTTAGATAAACATGGTGAGTGGAATGTAATCTAATCAAAATAGTTTTAATATATGTTCAAGATGTCAAATAGATAAACCAATTTCAAACTCATTTGACGTTCATAAGGATTAAAGAGCTAAGTAGGTATTGTATTTGGTACATGTGGGTTTTCATGGTTTAATGTAGACATCTTCAAAATTAAGATTTGTATTACTTATTGCTAATAGATGAATTTTATTGGAAAATTTGGGTTTGTTCTCTATGTAGATATTCAAAATGTCTCTCTAAATTTTTTGTTTAGAAATATATGGTAGATAAATAGGGAGAGAAATGTGTAAAATATTGTATATCAGTGAATGGGGATTAATTTGTATCTAATAAATTCTTGTAATTATGCAAGAAAAAAGGTATAACTAATCAATTTTATAAATAGTAGAATGACATCATAGTAAGGTAGAACATGATAGTGTTAGAGATGGAACATGTATGGTGGATAGCTAGAATGTACCATATAAGTATTGGGTAGAGCCTATGAATACAATAATGTACACTCTCAACAAATGTCCCACACGAGCTTTGCATAATGTAACACCAAAAGAAGAATGGTCAGGTAAAACACTGAATGTAAGTAATCTTTGTGTTTTTAGATCTACTACTTCTATATTAGGCAAAGTATTCATGTTCATTGGTTATTATGGGAAAATAAATGCATAAATATTATTAGGTGTCTCTACATACATAATTATGGTTATTAAATATATTGATGTAGATGATAAGGTACCATTATTTTTATAATAATCATAAATCTACTAATAATAATGTATTTTTACATGTTGATGATGTTTTTGGAACAAGTTCTAGTACTAAATTTGAATAGGTTTTAAAAATGAAAATATTAAAAGTGTCAAGTTCTAGTGGTAACAAAATTGTTTCTCAATCTTCACATTTAGTGTTAGGGTGTGGAGCTAAAAGCTTCAACTTGTTGCAGACAAAGAAAAGGAGGTTTCTGAAGTTTGATAAGCACCAGCATTGGCATCATGATCAACATTGGTCGTGACCAGTACAGAAGGCAACCAGCGATGGTAGGAAGTCGACCGACGTCGGCAGCACCAGGCAAGTAGGGACCAACGTCGATCGCCTGTGTGTTCTAGAACTACTCGTTGCATGGATAGTTAGTTAAGTGAATGAAGTGTTTGCATGTAAAGGCCAGTTAGAGTCTTGAGCTGCATGGATAATTGTCTAAATTAAGAGTCTAAGTTATTGTTTAAGTTTGGGATATATTTATAGACCCATTGGCATGTATTGTAATGTATGAGCTGATAAGGAAGGCAAGGAAGTTCCTTCCATTGTAAGATCATTGAGTTGCAAGTTGTTGCAAGCTCATAAGAGATCTACATGTGTGAGTATGGTCTATTGAATTACAGGTTGCAGGTTCATGGGAGATCAACTTGAAGTACTATAGAGTGCTTGGTGCACTGGCAGGGTTATTACTGACTAGTTGGAGAGGTGAACACCAATTCTGTGTGTGAGTTGGTTGTTGGGACCATTTTTTGGTAGGAGAGTGTTAAAGAAGAACTACTGTACACTTGAGGTGTGGGAAGCCTCTGTAAGGTGGAAGAGTGTGGCGGCTCTTTATTGTATTCTTTTCTGTAAAGTGTTAATACAAGATAGTGTATTGTCTCTCATATTCTGTGCTATTGGTGAATTCTAGTTACTTGTGTTTCTGGTTATTTCCGCATGTTTAATTGCTAAGGTTTGGTAATCATATTGTGCTCTTTTTGAGGAGCAAGATCCTAACAAGTGGGATCAGAACAGGTGTGCTTGTTTTTGGATTCCCCTACATTTAGATCAAGAAAACCAACATAAAAGGCGTAAGTGGTACCACACCACAATTAAAGATGCAATAAAATATGAATTTCCTTACTTGTTGGAAGGGAAATCTACAAGTTTAGGAAAAAAGGAAGTGTAAGATAAAGAATAGGTAAATTTTTCTCTTATTAATATTTCACAGGTATTGAAACTAAGCACAAGTTTAAAGACTAAATTGAAACCAAAATGTAAGGTTTCCATGAAGGTTGGTGACTGAAGAAGGGAAATATAAAAAATCACAACAGTGTTATGAATAATAAATGTCCCAAATTTATTCAACAATGGAAATTAGTAGGTGTTGGATTCTCAACAACTCAACATAGAAACATCTCTTAGGATATATGATATGTTTTTTAGTTTTGATGTATATTCTAACTTTTTTTTGTCAAACATGATCACTCTAACAAACTGGTAAAGCATGACACATCTAAGATGTGACAATAATTCAAAGAATAATAGAATCTAATGAACCTAGTATTTCAACACCATTTCTTTCTCTACTTGGTGATTGTAGTGTCTAATTACCCATGTTTTTTGACAATATGGATTGGTGACAATAGGGATAGTTGGATAAATAAGTGCAGTGGTAAAAATCTATCTTTGGTTAAGTTCATGTATGAACTTAATCCTATTATTATAATAATGACTAAAACAAGTCATTTAGTCATTTAGGGAGGGTATTAGAATAAATAAACATATTAGATTATTATGTATTTGGTTATATTGTTATAACCAATATTGTTATTAAGTTGCATGGGTTTTCTATTTTATTATTCCCATCAGCTCTTTGTTGCACCTACCTCATTATTTGTAAGTGTTTATTATTTTCCTATAGATTAGGCTATCTTCATGTTGAATAACACCAAATATTCTTTTGGATTCATTCATGTGTTATACTAATTATTTAGTAGTATGATAATTTCAAAGCACCCAACAAATTTGTTCCACAACCAAAGTTGAGACCCACTTCAAAGTGACTTGCGAAAGGATGCAAAAAAGATTTCCACACTCGTTCCTCACCACCATGGAAATCACGTTATTCATATTTCACATGCTATAAATAGGTGATGAGACTTATAGGGAAGGAAAGCATGGTGTGGGAGAGAATAATTTGTTGGTTTGTTTATTAATATTCCACTGGTGTCATCTCAAACCCTGCACATTGTTACGATGGATATTAATCCATTTTCTCTGCAGATTAATGGCACGAGATGCGATGCTTTACAAGTTTTATAGAAATAGGATCTAATTCAATTGATTGAACAATATCTTACATGTGATAATATATCCTTATAGCTCCACCATTTACTACTATAAATGATGCAAGTACATAACATATAAATTTATACAATTATCAATCATATGCCCATATAACATGCTCAAGTAAGATTATACCACCTTGATCAACACCCTTTTATATATCTATCATATATTAATGGGATCACTACATGTATCATAAAACCCATGCCACCATTAAAATGGTCTTCCCTCTAACAATGGGAAACCATAATAAAATCATAAAATTGATATTTTTATGGTCATCTCATTTTAATGATAACCAAATAGTACATTTATCATGGTTCCAATAAATGCTATATGGAATTTGTCCCAATCAATCAAATTGCATTAATCCAACCTCTTTCAATATATGTCAATTTATGTCATCCAACCCAAGCTTTATAATAGAACTCATATGTCACCCATATTAAAATTCTTAGTAATGTAGATGGCACTTTCAAATATAACACAAAAAAAATCATATCAATTTCAAGCCAAATAAGTCTAATATACACAAAACTATTCATAAAAAATTTAAAAAAACTAACAACATCAACTAAAATGGTCAAAAACATTACAAAAACCCATCCTAAATTAGAATAGTAATGTCCCATGTAGGATAATAATGCTAGACATGGAATGATCCTCCCTTGAGTGGTCAAAATTATCAAATTATGTAATTTATACTTTCAAAAGGCCCAAAATAGGTAAAACTTTTAAAATTCAAAATTTACATTAAAAATAAGAAAAAATCATACTATTTATTGGATAAATATATTAATTATAGATATATACTTCATCATTTATAGTTTGTCTATAAAACACTATGTAAGCACTCAAATGATAGTGATATTGTAAACATCAGCTAATCATGTTGGAAAATTAAAATTAAATTAATATAATGTAATAATTAAAATAAAATTATAAAATCTATTTTCATCCTATTATTTATATGAGTTGACTTTTTAAAATATTGTTTATTATGCCTATTATGTAGTTAATTTGATCATTGATCAAACATTCTATGAGTGATATCTTGACTCTTAATTATCAAAAACATGTCATGTCAATTACATTGGTAAATATGACACATTATCATACATAGTAACATTATTTAATCATCAACTTAACTTCAAAAATAATTTAATTTTACAACTCACGATACAAACACCATTACCGTTGGCAATCATATTATCAATCGAATGTGATTATTTCTCAGTATATCAATTATAAATGATATGAATAGCATGATGTAAATAATTATAGTATTAAAATATAATATGTGGTATTCTAACCACTATAACTAATCAAATTTATCTATCTTTGAATCCATTTGATTCTCTAATCTCATCCCTTCCCTTGAAAGGGGTTCATATAAGCAAAATCTACAAAATTTCTACTTATATGAAACTGACATTATTCAAGTATTTCATTATTCATTATCATATAGTGAAACCTTAGGTGTTAAAATATTGACATACTAGTAAAATATTTTGGGGCATGTTCCATTCATATGCATCTCACTCCACACATACAAATTACAAAATTTAGATCATAAATATCACAATTTCATAAATTCAAAATGGTTTAAAATTATGTTATTCATATATATTATGGGGGCATACACCATGCATATGCACTCGCATTAGAAGTAAAAATTAAATATTTATACAATTTTGGGTACATGATAATAATTCATGTATAATTTTTAAACAAAAAGCACAAAATTTTCATCTACATGTAGTTATATATTTTACATTTATCATAATGGTGGCATGATAAAAATTCATTTCATGTATGTTATTTTAAAAAATTCAAGGGGCATGATACAAATCAATGTCATTTGTTCAATACTATTTCCTATCTACGGTCATGGTAGGGAAAATGGATGTTATCCATTATCTTTTGATCATACATATATGAACTAAGGAAAAATTGATAATTGAATCTAGCAAATTATCTATAGTAATTGACTTAGTTAATATTAATAGTGCATAACTTTTATATTCATCACCTTTTATCACTATAACCTATAAATCCATTATGGACTCCAACCCATTTCTATATTCGGGTTAAAAATACCAATAATTAAAATTAAGGTTTTTATGTCCCTGAATAGGTTCTAGTTTTTTATACATATATAAGAAAAATTTGGGATTCATCACCCTCAATTATCTATTATTTAAAACATAATAATACTATTATCCAAAAACATGGTTACTTGAGTTATAAAATTGAGGTTTCTACCTCCCTCAATGTTTCTACTCACCACATTGACCACATGAAAGATTATCAGTTTCCCTAGATAGGAAATAATTAGAGACTACAAGTTACCTTTGTTCTCAATGGTGACTAGGCAAATACTTCACCCTCAACATTTCTAGTTATCCATGGTAAACACATATTCTATGAGAAACATCACATGGCATGCATACAAGAGTATTTTTTACTTGAAAAACATTTTAAATATTTAATTTATGATTATATTTATCATTTCACTTGGATAGTAATCTATCTAATATATACATCTATACATATTATTTTTACAATAACATGTTGGATCATTATTAATAAGTACAAGTTTACATTTCAATTGTTTTCACAAGTTTACATTTTATTTTCCATCCTTATCCAGTATTTTTATTTCCATTAAATTTTATAGATTATTATAAACTTTACTTATATGGGTATTAGCTAAGAATTTAGAACTTAGTGGCACATGTTTTTATATGTTTCACCCTTTTAAATTTTTTAAATGAATTTATGGTCCCCTTTTCGATCCTATGTTACTTGATTTTCATTTAAAAATAAATATCTCTAACCCCCTTTATCATTTCAAGGTTGTGCTTATCCTAGGACAAGATCAACTAGTAAGGTTAAGATTGACCCATTAGATCAATCCTAAACCTTGATATTTTGAATCATTTTTTGTTAATTTTCCATTTTTATCCATTTTATTTGATCCCTTTGATGTTATTTGGGTTTATTTTTCATGCTACTAGGTTTTTAATTCAAATTCTAAAAGGTTCCTATGTGTACAAAGTTTCTAGGAGACATTTAGGAAAATTATCTTCACATCAAAAAAGATATTAAAAAGTTACATATTACTTACATTCAATCACTAAAGTTACATCTGAAGTATTATTACATTTTAAAATCTTGTGTTAAGGGTGAACTAAGAGAAGAATCATCTAGTTTTACATTTATCAATTTATACACATGTAAATGAGAGAACTATATTTGAATGTGGTCCCTCTTTAGATAATTTTAAATATATTGAAATACTTGGTATTTTTTAATATATATGACCAATGCCACTCAAAATCAATCCATTTCACCTAGTCCCACCACCCAACACCCCACCCAACACCCCCCTGCCCCCCACCCCCCAAATTTGATATCTCAAGTGCTTGTGTATAAAACTAAGATTTGATATTTTATGTGCATTGAAAATGTTGAGAAGGAAAGAAAGGAAGTTTATAATGTAGGTGAAACATTATTTAAATAATCAGAGTCACACTATTATAGGGTCAAGATAAACACATATTGGTGAATATTAGAAACTAATGTTGCCCACTTACAGTTGAATCTGACCAGACTAAATAAAAAATTAGTTTTAAAGAACTACCAATCACAAGGTCAAGATTGACCCATAAGGGTCAAGATCAACATTTTATATTATCTTCTTCTAATTGATTATATATCATAGTATAAATAACTATCTAATTCTTAAACAAGGAGAATATAGTTACCTAACATAGCTTCATATTATAAAACCAGTCTGTAAAGATCTAGGAAGTGTGATAAATGAGTTATATTTTTCTATCCTTTTGTATTTTTTTATTATAACATTTGGAACTTTCACATCAAATTGTATTAGTCAAACTATATTTATTATTATTATACAAATCTATAGTTAGATTATATTCTATTAGTTTATATACAATTAAAGGGTTATTTTCATATTAATCTAATTTTAGATAAAACACACATCTATTTATTCCCATTACCCTATTGACATAAAAATAAATCTTATCAAACATACATAAATATTATAGGAACCAAAAGGCTATCCACCTTGTTAACTAGAATACCATTATATTAAACTCCATTTAGGTAGTGTACCCCAAAGCATTAGGCCATACTATTATCATTTTTTAAATAAATATTAAACTTAGAAGGAGGTTTAATAACTCCTTCAAGTGGGAGTAATTTATCAAAGAACAAGCCCATACTCCTCCATGGTTTTACTAGTTCACCAAAAACATGGATATTTTTGGCTCTACATTGATTTTTCTGAGCTAAAAACACTCAATAGTAAAAATAAATTTCATTTTCTAGTGATAAATGAAATTCTTGATGAACTTAATAATGCCCACTTCTTCTCCAAATTAGATCTATGGTCTAGCTATCATTAGATCTACCTCTGAGATGAAGATACTCCAAAAATAGCTTTTGCACACATGAAAACCACTATGAATTCTTTGTCATTCCATTATGGCTTACCAATTCCCCTTACACCTTTCAAGGTTTGAACATAATGTTTTCCTCATTTTTTCAAAAAACCATCTTTGTAATCTTTGATGATATCCTAATTTTTGGAAAAACATGGGAAGAACATATCTAACACATCTACATAGATTTAAAATTTATTATAGATGACAAAATATATGAAAATAGTTTCAAATTTTACTTTCGTCAAAAGGAAGTGGATAACCTAGGCCATATTATTTTAGTAGTTGGTATTCAATTATCTTGAAAAAAATTGAGGCCATGAAAAATTGCCTAAAACCATAACACTCAAAATCCTTTGTGGGTTTATTAGACTCATGGAGTACTACTGTAAATTTTTTATAGACTATAGGAAACTTCTTCTATTAAACTATGTTCTAGAAAAAATATCAATTTGATGGTCCACCACAACTAAACAAACTTTTAGAGTACTCAAATAGGTTATGGATATTACCTATGTTTTGGCCATGCCATTAAAGACAATTATCATTGAAAGTGACACATGTGGAAATGTTCTTGGTGATATCCTCATCAAAATAGGGATGTTTGATCTCCTTCACAAAAAAATCCCTCAATGGGTGTAATCTAGTGTAGTCGACATATGATAAGGAATTGATGGCTATCCTCCATATTGCTAGTAAGTGGTGAAAAAACCTAGTGGGTGAGCATTTTTTCATAAAACTTAATTATCATATCCTTAAATAATCATTAGAGTAATGGGTCTCTTCCCTAGTTCAAAAGAATAGGTTCAAATTAATTGGGTATGATTATGATATCACTTATAATAAGGGCAAGGAAAATTTGGTCATTGATTCACTGTCACTAGTATGAAAAAAACACAAATGCTCACCTTAATCATCCCCATTTCAAAATGGATGTATGTAATCTTAAAAGATTAGAAACAATATAATAATATATAAAAAATATTTAATAACTACCTGTGTAACCATTTTACAGACCCAACTATACTTTTGGTAACCAATCCTTATGATAAAAGGGTTTGATTATCTTGATTTATGGATCCAAGTTCTGACATCAAGTTTCATGCCTCACATTTTTAGGTAATTTAGGTTTTCTAAAAACCTATGGACACACTCATTGTAACTTATTTTGTCTAATCATCAAGTAATAAATCAATATATTTGTTGAGGAATATGACATATCTAATATCATAAGGGAGACATAGTGGTAGTTCTTAGATTACTCCAACCCCTTCACATTTCAAAATGAATTTATATAGACATCTATGTGAATATTAAATTTGGGGGAAGCTAATAATTATAGTGGTAGTATATCACCTCTCTAAATATGCTCAAGTATGCATCTTATCCCATCCTTGAACTTATTTTACCATCATTCAAAAATTATTTTATCAAGTCTTCCATCTTCATGGAATACTAAATTATATTGTATCTTATCTTGGCTCACATTTCATGAATCTCTTTTGGCCTAAAATTTTCAAGTGCACAAGTTCCCCACTATAAATGAACTTGCATTACCGCCCATATATATATGGCCAAACTAAAATTGTCAATAAATTCCTAGAACTATATCTTCTTTGATTTAACTCTTATCAATAACATCAATAGGTCAAAAAGTTACCACTTTCAAAATGGTGGTACAACACAACTTATCATATAGATATCATGATGACTATTTATGAATCTCTTTATGGTTAGAATCCACCATATCTTCTTGCTTATCTTCTTGATAGATCTCATATGTAGGCAATGAACATTACCTTCATCACCCAATATATTATTGTTTTCCTTCTCATGTAAAATATCCACATAGCACAAAATCATATGAATTAGTATGTAGATCATCATCATTAAAAACACACCTTCCAACCTAAATATATGGGATTCATCTAATTATAACCTTTTAATCAATAATATATATAGCTAAAGGTACACAATTTATTTTCCCAAGTTATATGGACCTTATAAGGTTCTTCAAAAAATTAGTATTATTACATATAAGCTATAATTTTCACCTTCTTTGTGTGTCCATCAAATTTTTTTTGTCTCATGTTTGAAGAGTGCTCTCAACCTTAATGTCATAATTCAAATAGTACTTCCTAACATAAATAAAAAAAATTATCTCATTGTTTAACCTAAAACAATTCTAAAGAGGTGATCCCATCAACTTCACAATGGGACCATCACTAAGGTTCTAGTCAAGTGGCATGGAATGCAGGCACACAGTGATACGAAAATCCATCATTCAAATCCACCAATACTTTCCTCATATTTTAATTTTATGGAAAATATTTTGAATGGGGGGGAATAATAGGACCCTTTGGTTCTAACCATTTATTTATAATTATTATCTTTAATAAATGCTACATGTGCATATGGTTTATAAGTCATCCCTTGAGTTAATTATAATAATCCCACATGCATGGGAATTAGTAGTTATTTAGGATATAATTAATATAAATAAGATCTTAGGATAGTGGAAAGGCATTAAAAAATTATATTATATTGAGCTTGATCAAAGGAAGTTTCCCCCTCAAAGAGGCTAGAACTATTTTAATACAATTTTATTCCATATTTATGTAATATATTTGTTTTCATTCATTTTTAGTATTTATAATATTTTTAATCTATTTTAGGAAGGGTCATAATAACCCTTATTATCACCTATATAAATATAAATATTATTATGAATATAATTTTTACATTCAGATCTATGCATTAAATGATATATATTGCACAATCTAAACTATCATAGTTTTATCTTGTTCAAATCACTAAATCCAAAATAAGTTAATTTTTTTTTGAACTTGACCTTTCTCTCAATCATGTAAAACCCATAGGTTTCCCCTGGTATTTTATCCTACCATCATAGGGTTTCAAAATTTTGTGTTACGGTTTCATATTTATTTTATGAGATCCCCTTAGAAGGTAATGATTTATCTATCCTTAGATCTATCCTTCTTGATGATTTTTATGATCATATTCTATGACAAAAATTAAGGATAACTCTATTTTAAATATAATTAAATTTTATAGGTTAATTTGTGTTTAAATTTAGTATAATCATATCCCTTTGGCCTAACCATGTGTGTGTGTGCAATATAAAACTATTTAGCTAGATGAAATGTAGAATCTTTCTTATTAATAGATACAAATGTTAAAAAAAAATCATATAAGTAGAGGAACATGTTTTTAATGATGATATGATTGAAATTTAAACTAATTATGAATATGATAATGAACATAATAATTAATATCATAATAGAATACATTATGATTAAATTAATAGTGTATATCTTGCACAAGTTATAAATCTTTTTAATTTTTTGGAATGAATCCATATTTAACATAAAAAAATTCATAAGGTATTGAATATAATACTATAATATAATAATTCTAAAATTTTCATATATGAATAAAATAATGATCACTTCACATATATAGATTTACCTTTAATAGGTACCAACTTGACAATGGGTGCTCAAATAATTTCTTCTACTATGCCTATGGTTACACATGTCATCCCACTCATATTATGGGGTAAACACAATTTTTATTTTTATTTATGTGCCTAGCCATACATAACTTAATTTTATTCCTCATTGTATGGATACTCATGTGAAATCATCCATTACAACATATTTTTTTATTCTTTATGCTCAAAACCTTATGCAAATGATCATTGATCTTAAATCTAAGGTTTCAAAATTAAAATAAGTTTATTATAGATTGGGCCATTTAACTAATTTTAAAGTCTTACTAAAAAGCCCACTGGCCCTAGATATTAAATTTTATCCATAACTTATAATATTTGTGTCACCTAAGATTAAATTCTACAATGGTAAAGGTGATACAAAGTAACACCTTCAGCGTTTTATGTAGTATATTTTGATTATACATCCAATGAAAAGTTATTGATTAATTTGTTTTCATGGAGTCTTAATTACTATGATTTACAATGGTTATATGAATTCCCATTATAATAGGTGCATAGATTCAATCCTTTAGATGATATGTTATTAGAACACTTTTCAATCAACATTATTGAGAATATTTCCTATGCTGAAATTATAAAACTTATGTAATGAACCTATGAACCCATAATTGATTATGTACTTCATTAAAATACCATTCTCTCTAAGATGTAAATTTTTATGGATGATAATGAGTTAAAAGACATCCATTAAAATATTAATCTGTTCAATTCATGATTCTATTATGTTCAAGTGATTCCAATATTTTGATTACTTGTACCATATGAGCAAAGGCTATGAAGATAATATTCTTGATATTAAAAATCTAAAATATGGGTAAAATCATCAAATTACCTATAAGTAATTTTTTTAGATAAAAGAAAATCTAAAATTAAAAGTGAGTGATACTAAGAATGAGGTAAAATTCAAAGTTAGTGTAGTGTTGCAACCTACTAATTAGCTTATCCTATCATCTCTCTAAATGAGGAAATTAATATTTTTATCAAAACCTCCTTATAAGATACTATAAAATTTACTTGTGTTATATTTCATATCTCTCCCTCCTTAAAAATAAGTTGATATGAAAAGGGAACCATCTAATGGATATGATGTTGATGTATACTATGGTTATCATAGATGTGTATGACAATTTATGAACAAGTGATTTGAATTAAGAAATAAGATTCAAGATCTAATCGATGAAAATATTAGTAAATTCAATCATATTATCACATTTAATAATTATTCAATGAAATAAACTAATGGGAATGTGAATTTAAAATTTTTTTCTGATCTTTTTCCAAATCATACAGTAAAAAAAACTAATTATAATCCTAAAGTACATATGACATATAAAGTATGTCCTCTTCTAACATATCATGATTATAATTATAATGATAATCATCTTTTAGACATTATTATTAGTAAAATTTAAATAAAATCAATACATATATATACCATTACATTTTATTAACATGAGATTATTGGTGATAATTATATTAATGCATCATTTTTGTTTGCACAAAAATATACTTACAACCTATACATAGTGTCATGGTGGATAATGGGTTAAGTGAAAATTTTTACACTATAAAAATAATTAATATCATTGGATACACACATGATGACTTGATGATCATAGAAAATATAGTAAAAGGATTCTATGGAAAGAGAAAAAAACCTCTTAGCATCATTGTGCTACCACTTATTAAGGAGCTTGGCATTCAAAATGTTATTAAGACACCTATGGATAATAAGATACATAAAATATTATCTTAAATAAATAAATGTGTGTTGTATATCTATAACATATTAGAGGTTACATTTATAGGTATCCCATATGAGTATCCCATTTAGCCAAAGCTATCCCTAAAAAAATCACCCCACAACTTACTATAAAAGATGTAAAAGTTCATTATATGTAAGTAGTGAAAAGAAAGGTAATTCATCTACCTCAAAGCCTATTTTTATTATGTCATAGGTATATTTATGTTAAAATACATATGTTACGTAGTCAATAACATCCTAAATTGGTTCTATAGGATAATCTAATTTTTCCACATTGAAAACCATATTATATTTATCATTTAAAATTAGTTCACAGGTTGCAATGGTTTATAGATATACACATGGTATATAGGTTCATGTTATGTGATGACCTTGATAAATATGCTATAGCACTTGATCACTTATTAGAATCATATACAAATGTTTTACCCTAATTTATATTGTACAACCTTAATTAATATATAAAATTAAATGTAATTTTGATTGAAAAGTATGAGAAATTAAGCATAAATTTTCATGTGAAATATTAAGACTAATGTGACATGTGGCATGTGATAAATACATAAATTATTAAAGAGATAAATATAATTAACTTGTGCAATTACTTATGGTGACTAAATTATAATAGGTTAAAGGGGCCAGGAGCAAGATTAAGAGTCATTAACACTAGGTAACTACACTTTCTTTTAATAACTTTGTGTGTGTAATCCTTAAGATTGACTATGTGTGAAACTATAGAAATCAATCTCTGATAATCCCTAGGTACATTTGTGAAGGTTAAAAACCTTTAAATTTTTTTGGGAAGTATAATGGGTTGATCTTACCCAATCACCCATATTGATGACTGACCACTACCTATATATCCAATAATATAAAGAGAGATATCTAGACACACATAGTTATTATCCTAATGTGAATGTGCAATTGTGATCCTTTGCTATATGAGTTCACCTATAATATAACTTTTATTACTTGAAAATATTCATTCTTAATTTGTAATAGTGTGCTTTAGACTAGGTTGATGGCTACTCCTAGTGACTAAT